>PVIC010012113.1:0-40262 GCA_004025085.1 Thryonomys swinderianus
AAAAAAAAAAAAAAAAAAAGCTCATTGTGACCCTTATTAAGTTGATCAAGGGTAAATCAAACAAATTGATTACACTAATCAGAGTATCTTACTGGATTTCATGAGGAGCTTTGGATTAAGAGTTGCTTGATCAATGGAAAGTTCTCATGCTGGCATTAAAACCCTGACAAGAAGTTGTCTCAGCTTAATGTGTCACTCACACTGCAGCCTTTCTGTCCCTCCCTCACCATTTCCACAGCTAGTGCACTGGGTGGAACGCTAGCAAAGAAAATGAAGCACAGTCCTACCTAAAGGGATACAGGGCTTGTGGTAGGAAGACACACCATGAGTGAGGTGCAGGCCAGTTGGATAAGAGTCAGGCGAGAGGCAAAGTTGGGTACAAAGGGATATTTGGGGTCAGGGACACAGAGAAGGAATGAAGAGGTCTCCTCATGGTGACGCTTCCATGTAGGTGTTAACCGAACAAGGGGACATAATCTGAGGCGGGAGACACCAAAACAGCTTCTCATAAGTTTGCTTTAGTTTCTTACAATTGAAATCTAGAATCTGAATGTAAGTCATTGGTGTATGAAATTCAACCAAAAGGCAGGGATCCAGTTTTGAAATTCTGTGTTTGGAGCCATGGGCCTTCTTAAGCAGGTCATTGTTTATCCCAGCGTGGAGAATTCCTTGAATCACAAGTCCAAGGACATTTTCTGAGGAGGTATAAAAAAGCTTCCAGGCCTAAATAACTCTGGTCAATGTCATCCATTCAAAGGTTTGAGAAACACTGTAGGAAAGATAGCTCTTTGATTATGTTGACCTCGGTTTGTCACATACGTATCACTGCAAAAACACCTTTACAATGATGCCAAGTACCACAAGCTGAGGTACGTGTTCATGTAACACATTTCGGCCAATACTGCTGTCGTGATGAGAAACCATTCAAAGACCCTGTGCTTTGCCAACGGTGAGAAAATAAATGGAAAAGCAAAACTACAGCAAAGATACTTAGGCAGGTGGTTTTGCACTTTAAACTTAGAGAAAGAGGGAACTGTTTCTAGGACAATTTCAGTGGGAGTGTCCCATGATATCAGAGATAAGGTCGTTTAAAAACTGATTTTGAGAGCTGCAGGCGCAGCTCAGTGAAGTCGGCCTTCCTACCAGAGCTGAGGTTCTGGGTTCCATCCCCAGCACCGCGAACAAAGCCAAACAGCAAAAGAAAACAAAACCCAAACTGACTTCATAATTATCCAGTAAGAATCACTGCAAATGAGCAATAAACACTTTGGTCTTTTTAGTACACTTAGGTCTTGGAAAGGTCACTTGTACAATAAGTTACTCTACTAATGGGTCCCTGATTATAAAATCATTACTGAGTGAGGTACAGAATTTTGAACCTTTTATTACATTTGAGGATACTCCCCCCACATCGTAATATTTTTAAATATTAACATGCAAATACTGTATGATTTTCATCTGTCTTTTGGAATACTTGGGAATGTACTCAGGGCCTTCTAAGCTTGTTCCCTTTTTAATGATTTTTTAAAAATTATTGTGAATGTCTCACTAATTTTCCCAGGAAAGACTCAGATTGGAGATTTTCTTGCCTGACCTTCTCATCAAACACTTTTCATATTTCTTGTGAAGACTGTTTTGCATTTTAGCTGCCCTGTTCTACTCTGTAACATTTATACTGAGAAATATCATCCTCACTCCCAGACATAATTTTTATGAACTTTCAGTCAATTGTTTTGGACTTAAATCAAAAATACACCCTCTGGATATGTATGTATTATTAGAACAATTACTACTTTTGGACACTAATTTTAAAACCATTCCATGGGAAACATTCATTACAGGTAGTGCTTTTTAAAATTTTCAGAAGTCAAGAACATGCATCAAAGCAAGTCAAACATGGTGTCATCTTAGCACCTTGTGTTGAGTCCCACAGTGGCGTGCAGCAGAATCCTGGTCTCTTTAGCAGGCTTTTATCACATCAGTATTGACCAGGGGAACCTAAGAGCAGTTGCTCTATGGGGTCTCTCTGTCACATCGTGGGGTTTACCATTGGCAAGAAAACTGACTAGAGTTGGTAAGGCCGGGTTTATTGGCTGTAAAAGTATCCATCCCAAAGGAAGGCTTAACTGCACTCGGATCCTTAATGGATCACCTGTTGGTTCCATTTCCAATTCAGTCCCATTTTGTGAACTACAAGAGAGTGCTAAACTACTGACACTGCTAACAACACATCAGGCAACCACAACCCTTCCTCTTTGAAACTGAAAACAGCTTACCCAGCAAATAGGTTGCTAAAAATCTTTAAGTAGTCAGGCATCTCTTATTAATTGTGGGGCAACAGGTATATCAGTCTCTTAAAAAAAATCAATCTGTGTGTGGGGTGTTTTTGTTTGCTCGTTTTTTTTTTTTGTTTGTTTGTTTTGTTTTGTTTTTAAGTAGAGGCCTCAATGACACTTCAAACTTCATAGACTGGGATACAAAATGCCATAGCTGCTTTTCTGGCTAAACTGTTAACTTCCAGTTTCAGGGCCAGATTCCTTGGTCTTCTTTCTCAGATCACAGGAACTGTCCCTTCAGGGTTCTCACTTAACCAACTCCTGCTTGTGCCACAGGCCTGCCTGAGCAGCCCTGGTGCTTTCACAGAGCAGTTGCCAGTGGCCACTGGACTGGGCCACTCCCTGGCGCCAATGCCCAGTGTGACATGTCCACCTCCAGGGGGCAATTTACTAGTTACAAGAATCATCTAAATAGCCACATTCGCAGTCTGCTGTTGAACGTCTGTCTTCACAAATTCTCACGCACACAAACACCTGGTGAGCTGACATACATCTGGCTACTCCTTTGGTGTCTCTCTTGTTGTTCTGGCTGCATATGAATGCTCAATGCAGGGAAGCTACTGTTCCTTCAAAAATTCTGAAATTTTAATTTGGATTTCCTGTTTCTCACAAAGTAGAGAATTTCTCACATCACATGTGGAGAAGACACCAGATGGTTTTTGCCTCATTAATTACTGCTTGTCCCCTGCACAGTCACACATCGCTTCCTCTTCTCATGAAGTGAAATGGGTTCCTGGCATGTTGATTCAGAAGAAGCTACTCTGACATCCATTTGCATCCATATGCGGAAACATGTGGGGGTCTGTGGTCTCTCTCAGCCTCAGCTTCCTTGTTTATTAAAAATAATCAAACAAATAAACAAACACCATGACTCATCCAGACAATAACTGTCTACAAGACCATGATAGATGGTGTGGCTCAACTTAGGGTTGGCACCTAATAATCTTACAATAAGTCAAGATCATATGCTTTCAAAATGTAGGCCTTTCATTTAAACAAAGGAGAAAAAGGATCATTTTCATATTGTCATTTTTATCTTGGGTTGAGTTCCACTGCATGTGTCTTGGTGTTTCTAAATACTCTGTTTTTATCAGCTATAGTAATTCCATAGCGAATTACAACAAACTTGGCATATTATGAGAGCAAAGAGCTACCCGGCCCACTATTTGAGAAGCCGGCTGTCTAAGACCAAGTTACCAGGAAGGCTACAGTCCCTATGTACACTCAAGGCACAAGCCACCCAGGCTTGTTCCATCTGTGGCTCCATCGACCTACTTCCTCCGTTTCTGTCTTCTCCGGGTCTACTTGCTTTTGTGCTACTCCTTCTCTGCCTTTTTTCAAAAAATGACACTTGTCATTGGATTTAATTCCCAGCTAGACAACCCGGCATAATTGTGTCTCAAAATCCTTAACTTAATTACCCTTTCCAAACTTGTTTTCTAAATAAAGTCACATTCAGAGATTACAGAGTTTACGACATGGACTCATGAGTGTGGCCTTGGCATATACCACATTACATACTCTGTTTTGACCAGAAACCTCTCCTGTGCTTGATAGAACCACAACATAGAAACCAAAGCAGGGGCTTGGGGGAGCACTACTCCATATATGTGAACACATGTCAAGTGTTTATTGACATTTTTTAAAAAACAAAGCACGACTTCAAAAGGTTTGGTTCAAGTATTGTGATGACATTACTTTGTATTTGTAATCTCTTCAACAGGAAGTCATAATATTATAAATTATTAAAAGACATACATATCAATAATTGAAGTCAGATTTCCACAGTTAAATTCAGAGGTAAAGGTCAGCAGGCAGCACAAACCACACTATTGGCACAGAGTCCCCTGAAGGTGATTTGCAATGTCTCTTATTTTCATGGTTTGTATTCTTTTAACTGATCTAACATGGACCAACTGATTTTCCTGGGAGAGAAATGTCTCATTTCTAACTTGGTTTTAAACGACAATATAAACATTGAGAGAATTACAAAGATTTTGTTTTCATGTGAGTCAAATATACTCCATTTGAGAAACCATAATTACTGCAACAGGTAACACTTTGGAATGTTTGCCAGACAAAGCACTTTGCTAGGTGCTTTCAAGATACATGGTCCCTCATTTCATATGTTCAACCTAAAAGTTCCGACTTCAGAGCAATGCAAAGGCAACAGCTATTTTGTAGTACACTTGATCTTAGCCAAAAGGCCGAGAAGCGATCCAGCTATTTTGTAGTAATGAGGCCTCAGATTTTCAATTTTGAACTTCCTGGGATAGAGGTGTGTGGTCCAACACTGCAGGGAGACCAAGAAAGGGCAGAGAACCACAGCCTCTGTTTAGCAGCAGGACGCAGGGAACCCGACTAACGCCCTGCAGCAGGCTCTGTTGCTAAGCAAGGATACTAGGAAGGGTAGTTGTATTCAGTGACATTTCCAATTGATACTTTCAACTTGTGATGCGTTTTTGGGGGTATAACCTCATCATACATCATGGAACAGCTAGTTGGGTTACAGAATAGCATTTAATGAAAATGCTCCTGGGAGAAAAGTTTAAACAAAATGGAAAAATAAGACTGGTTAGGAAAACTAATAGCCCTTGCTGTTTCAGAATGCTGAAGTAGTGAGGTTTTTTTTAACTTTTTTCTTTAACCCGTGGAGTCAAGAACTGAGGGATGCAGATTACTTCATTCTCTGGGGCCTGAGCTGCCTTTATCCATAGCGTAAATGAGATCTTCCAACCGGTGTGGCCAAAGCTCACGCATCCCTTCACTCACTCAACACTGAACACCTAGTAACTCTTTGGTATGAATGCATCCCAAGTCAGGCTCTGCTTAATAAATATGCAAATATGGATTTGCAAAGAATGAATGATAAACAAGAAAAAGGGGCAGAGCCCTGAGCTCAGCAGATACGTTTAAAGGAATTCTGGCTGATATTATTTCTTTGTCATATTTTCTAGACTTGATCCCCCTGGGTGGAGGAGGGGAGAATAAATGCAAGAGAAACACTGCCCTGGTTATACTTTTAAAGAAAACCTCCAAGTGTTGGACAGAAATGTATCCTAAATGAGTATATAAATTGCAAGTCTCTTCATAAAGCTAGAGATTCCTTCTAACATTTCCAATTCATAAATATCTTTTATAATGGAAACTTTCCATTGTCTGAGTCATTAGGTTTTATTTACAATGTATACTAGGCTCCTCTTGACTAGGAGCTAGGACATCAATGTTGGAGATGTTTGCTGTTATAGCTTTTCGGACTTTTTGAGAGATCAAATGATGTGTTGCTGGAAAGTACAACCTTACTACTTCATGGTGCCAAGTCCAGCGCCTGAGATGAAAATGCTCCCTTCCGTGTGTTGCCTGGGGCAGTGCAATTCAGTGGCATGATGTGCCAATTAGTGCTCCTTGATTTAACGTGGAGATATGTCCTACACACAGAGGAAATTGAAAATGTAAGTTAAAACTGCATTAAACTTTCTGATCTATGATCATAGCTGAGCCTAACCTACCTTACACATGATCAGGACCTTGCTGAGAGCATACTTTAGGGTGAAGCCATCTAATCCAGAGCTGATTTTCTAATAGCATGTATAACATCTCATGCATTTTATCAAATGCTTGTATACAAAGGATGCCAGCAACACAGTACACCAGAGTGTGGGTAATTCATCCTCTGGTGGCAGGCTGGGAACTGGGGCTGGCTGCGACCGCTCAGCCTCACAAGAACACACCTGTCCTATGTTTCTGTCCCAGGGAAATACCAACATTCAGAGTATAATTTCCACTGAACGCCTTTCACTTCCACACCACTTTAAAGTCAAACTATTTCAAGTGGGGCACTGTCTGTATTTCTTTGTTAACAAGCTATAGTTCATGTTCCTATTGTTGTGCAAACATAAAACAAGTGTGTGCAAAGTGTTCTTAAATCCCTTCAGAAATGCTTGAGTACACAGGTCTATTTCTGCAGGTATCTATGGGTAGACATTAACCTATACAAAACAGGCCTACCATACTTAAAACACAAATAAGGTATTTTATATACACCTCTGCAAATTAATTTGTATATTTGTCAATAGATATTGAATGTCACTTCAAATCAGTAGAATTTTTTTCTCAACGCTACATAATGTCATTGGTGTGCTATTTCTTATGTGTCTTTTCTGCCATTTGTTAAGCAGTTTGGGGCTTTGCTATTACAAATAATAGTGAAATAAACACTCATGTTTATATGGTTGCATATTCATGCAAGTGTATGCCTATAATAAATTCTTAAAGCTGAATTTCTGAGCCAAAGCGTATATATACATACACGTGTGGGTGTTGTGCCTTTGCAGCTGGCTGGCCCTCTGAAATGAATGAAGCTAAGTTGATGCTAGAGAAAAGTACCTAAGAACTTCATCTGTCTCTCAACACTTCCTACTTTTAAAATTGTTACTGACAAGACAGGTGAAAAGTAGAAATATTCTTGTCATGCTCACTTTAAGTTTTATCATAGTTTAAAGAGAGTTATATCAACCAAACCCTTTTGTTAATAATACCGGGCATTACCAAACCCAAGCAAAAAGAAAGACGCTCTGCAGTGGCTGAGTGCAGTATGCGGTGGGTGTGGAAGGGGAGGACCTGAGAAGCATCTGTACAGCAGTGACACTGGAAATATTATTGGGCTTTCACGTGTTCATCTCTACCATTCAGTAGTTGTTTTATTTTTATGTATCCACATCCAATGCATTTGCCAACTCCATGTTTCACAACAAGGGAAACACATTTGAGGTCCACTAGTGTTACACCTGGTGACAAACACTGCATCTGTGCTTTTAGTAAGTTGAAAAAGAAAAAGAAAACCACTACCAAATTTCATATACTTTTGGTAGCTTTGTAGTTGGGTTTACAGGTCTTACGGAGGAATGGTTGTTCTGAAAATTAAAAAAGACAATTATTTCCTAGATAATAATGTCATAGTCTTTTACATATTCTTGGTGTTAATAATTGTGTAGTATGCTACTGTATAATTTCAAAGTACTTTTTAAAAAATTTAAAATAAGTTAAAATACACAAACGTATGGGAACATACTCGTCATTTTTTAGTTTTTACCAATTAACTTATATTTCGTACAATTTACAAACGTGTTGTGGAAACTTAGAAGCCACACGTAATACTATCCTGTATTATTCTGACTTTTACAAATGAAAAATAGAAGCTGAGGTGCTGGATTTTCAAGCCACAGATGTAGGAAATGACAAAGAAAGGACTAGAATTTGCTGTTAGGTCTTCAGTGCTCTTGCCTCCTTTAGCTGTAGAATTTTTAAAAAATGAAATTTCAGGGTTGATAAAGGACTTATACCCTCTTGGGTCTAGCTACTTCTTTTGCAGATGAAAATACATCATCTTAAAATTTTTTGGAGAGAGCAGAAGTGAAGGTAGGGTATGGAGATGTATTATGTTCATATAACAACCTTCCACCATGAATATAATCTCTATGCCCTACAAAAAATTTAAAAAGAAGTTTTATCTGATGTCCAACACAGTCCCTGCCCAGAGTAGATAATTTTATTTAATGAACAGATGAAGTGATTTCTCCAATTGTGTACAATTTTGTCTCCTAAGGGAGAGGAGGAAATTATGTAGAATGGCCTAGACAACTTTTCCTGGTCCCAAAGCCAATGTTTTCATTTCCATCACTTCCAAACTAAGTTATAATATAGTTTTACATTAGTCAAGGGAACAGAAATCACTGGATTTGAATAATTATTTAGAGGCAGCTCAGTCACGGAAAACGTATCTATCTAGCCAGACAAAGAAATGCATATAATAAGGCCAAAAGCACAAAAATTAAATACACCTGTTTAACAGACTTTTATTAATGTGTCCCAGTTCCTGTCAGTTTTTTAAAAAAGAATTAAGTGTGAAAGAATAATCGCTTCTCATATGACATTCGCTTACCAGTTTAGAAGTGATTCTTCTGCCAGTGAGCACGTTAGAGGCAGTTTGGAATTCCAGTTCAAAGCCCAGGAGAGAGGAAGTCTTGGGCCCCGACAGCTCCCTGTTTAACCACGTGTCATGATAATAATGATCAGGACGTGATGCGTCTACATACCAGCTCCCCCGAGACAAATGTCATCACTCTGTATTGGAAACAGGTACTCAGAACAAACACTACCAGTATCAGTCTATGAAGACTATCAGGAAAGCATTATAAAGTCCTGAGCAATCTTCTCATGATCTAGCTTTTTATTCTGTGCTGTCAGTTGCTGAGTTCCTTAAAGAGAGCATTTTTGTAACCAGTCTTTGGCAAACAGCATTTTCTAAATAAACATTTGTTAATACCTAGATAAATGAATAATTCCTGTATAGTGTCATTTTGTCAGTACAGCGATTCTCAACCCTGACCGTGCATTATAATCACCTTAACAGCACTGATATCATCCCTGGATTCCATGAGAATTCTGATCGCTCCATTTGCCTGGGCTTTTAGATTTTAATCTTAGCTTGATTCTGTTTTCCTGATTATCCTGGTATCTTTTAAAATAATACTGCTATAATCACATCATCTTATGAGTCACAAGCAAACAAGACTTGCTGGGGTTTTTTGTTGTTGTTTTACCTGTTTGTTTGTGCTTTTTGACACAGGGTCTCTCTCTTTGTAGTTCAGGCTGGCCCTGAGCTCACTATGTAGCCAGGCAAGCTTTGAATTCAGCAATCCTCCTGCCTCTGCCTCCTGAGTGCTGGCATAACAGGAGTGAACCACCACACCCCAGCCTTGTGGTATATGGTACTGATTGCTGGTAGGCAAGAGTTACCATACCTAGTATTGTGGTATGTGCTTACCTGGGATCGAACTCAAGGACCTTAGCTTGCTAAGCAGGCACCAGAACCACTAAGCCAAATCTCTGGCCCTGGCATTGACATTTTAATTTAAAATTTAATCTTAAATGCATAAGTATTTGAACATCTTTTTTTCCTTCTATTCCCCTTACCCCTTTAGTTAGTATCTGATAGATGATAGTGTTAGCTTTTCACACTAACTAATGAGCATTGGTGATTAACTATAAGGAATGATGTCACATGCTATGAGTCTTTGTGGCTTCTTCAGTATTTATGAATGACCAAGGAATAGAGATCTAGTAAGGAAAAGGAACATACATTAAATTGAAAGGGCTGAGCGCAAGACTGGGGCCTGAGGGCAGAAATGGTGTTGGATAGACTACTTCTGTCTTGCAGAAGGTAATGTCAGGTCAGTAAAGGAGAATCTATGAGGATGCCTTTCAGAATAGCTTTGGGAACTGGCAGAGTCCCAATCCGTTTTACTAGGGCAAAGCAAAGTTCACGTTTAGCAACTAACCATGTCTTCTCCCATGGAGGTCTAGCCAGCCTGGTCATGAAATGGCCTCTGGGGATGTCTGAAACATATAGACTCCTTTACTTTTTCTATTACACCAGGCTATTTGAAAGCAATTTATCATAAGAAGCACACCTCCATGGCTAACCCACAATAGTGGTCTACTTACTAGACTTATCTACAGTAATGATTTTCAAACCTACTCCATGAAGTTCTTGATCAGAATATTTTTTACACGAGCCCTCAAATTAGCTTTAACAAAGAACACATTGGTAAAATTCCTCTCAACTATAGCAGGAATATCGACCACTTTTGCCTCAGTACTTGAGAAAAATTATTCTTTCTGTCTCCCATCCTTCCCAGGAGCTTGGCATCAAGACACAATTCCAGCCCCCAGGACTCTACAACTTTATGTCAGTTATATCATCTTGTGAGTCTAATTTTCCTCAGCTCTAAACAGAACTGATAGGAGAAGAGGACACAATATATTCTACCGACCACTGTTTGCTCACACAGATAGGCTGGTTTGCTAACAGCAGCGCTTTCTGAGCCCTAAGGAAGGACAGTAAACTTCTCTGTGAGTGACTATGGATTTGGGATCCTTTCGCTGAAGATGGGTGGGCTCTGGATTTTCTACAGGAAGTGCGGTGCTTGTTCAAAGGGAGACTGTGCTCTCCACCTGCATGCGTCTCAGATGGGTCATGAGCTCTGTCACAGAGCTCATCTTAATTACTTTTCTTGTTGCTGAGATAAAATAACACCTAAAGTTAAGAGAGGAAAGGTTCACATAGAGCATAGTCTTTAGAGGTTTCAGTTCATAATCAGAGGCTCCAAGGCAAGGTGGGAAGGCAGATAGGTATCCCAGAGGGGAAACAGGTCATGGCAGGCAGAAGGGAAGACCACAACTCTTTCCAACCCTCACACTGTATCCAGGCTACTGAGTGGGGGTAGAATTCGCCCCTTTCAGCCTACTGCCCTTGACCCTAGCATTGCACCATGAATGAGTCCCAGCATCGCACACTTAGATCCAGCCACCTCCTAAAACCCTCCACCTATGACTGCAGGAGGCTTTGGGGAGACATCTAGACACAACCCATAACAGAACCTAACAGCCTACTGTCAAAGGGAAAGAATATATATTGCAGTAGCACCTGTTAAGTTCTTTCTAACCATCCCGATGGCAGTGAAAGTGATTCCCCTAGAAGACTGTCTTTAATGAGTTCAAAAGATTCCGTAGTAATGGCTGGATTTACGTTCTTGTTTAGCACGTCTCATCTGGAGTCCAGATCCAGACACCCAGCTGAAGAACGGAAGAGCTTCGCATAAGTGAGTCCTAAAATGTAAATTGTATGCAAAGACTAGGAAATGTGAACAGATTGAACAGGCAGATTGACTCTCAAGGACAGAGCTTGAATTTATATATCCTAGAATCACAAGCCATGAGTTTGTAACATTAACTAAATCTTAACTTTCTGCAACTGTGTTCTATGGCAAGTCTTTCCACATTCAGGGGATAGTGAACAACTTAACCCTCTAACCACTAGCCCTCAATTAAAAAATGATCAACTGGCCTTCTCTAAAATGTTAAATTCCTCCATACTCACTTCCACAGGCCATTGAAACACATAGATGTGAGAGAGTCAAGGACTGAAAATAACTTTGACAGCCTAGAAAATTGTCTTATAAGTAATTTAAAAGCTCCACTTTCCTTCCTAAGTTATCCTGGAAATTAGAATTTTTAACTCAGTGCTTTTGAAAATGTTTGACTTAATACTTTTTACCAGTTTAGGGAATTTTAGCTAGCATAATATAAATAGGTACGTTTGAGAGAGAAAATTATAATTTTTTATGTATCTGTCCTTTCAATAACAGAAGCTATTTATGTGATGACTATGGGAATTCAAGAGACTACTCAAGTTTAACACTGAGTAAATAGATACTCTCGCCACTACACGACAGTCTACAGTTATGTATGTTGTGTGTTTTCTAATATGCAAAATTTAAGGTAAAGAAGAAAATGTGTTAATTCTACTCAACAACTAAAGAACGTGGTTATTTCAAACGATGTTGATACCTCTAAATATTTTCTAGATAAAACAATCAGATTCAAGACAGAATATATCCAACGCTACCATTTGTATGTATAGGGGCAAAAAGTCCACCTTGAGAAAATCAGATTGGTTTCCTCAAAATGGGTGAAGAAATTATGGAGAACAGGGCTCAGTGGCATTTTAGAGATGACAAGAAAGCATAGTCTAAGTTTTGATTTTGGTGATGTGACAGGAATCATATCTACCTAACCTCATCAAATCATGCATTTAAATGTATAAGTGAGTGGAAATTAATCACAATAAACTGATTTTTAAAAACTTACTAGGTTGGTAGTTATTTAGCAGGGTGTATTACAGATACTGTATTGGAGATCTCCTTCCTGGTTTGCAGTAGAATTTAAAAAGTCAATGTGATTTATAAAGCAGATATGAGTCAAAACTTGGCCACTCAGGGTATTGGGCCTGCAGTGGGGTAAAAATTATAGAAAATAACAACAGTATATGTAAAGTAGAAATTATTCATAAAATACAACACCATCTTTCCCTGGGATGTTTTCATGCATTTTCCGCTCCCATGACCCAGGTGCCGAAGACAGGAGACTGTGGCGGGAGGGAAAAGGGTCCTGTTCTCACAGGCACATGGGCCTCTCAGAGGAAACTTCCCAATTCACCTAGTAATCGCCCACTTGTGGTGTCACAACCAGTAAATGCATCTAACTTTCAGAATCTAATGACCTCCCTGCCTTGATTTACTTGCCAACACTGTCTACATTAAGCATGCTTCTTCCTTGTACATCGCATTCACATTAGTTCGAGGCAGATAAAATGATTTTAAACCATTCCCTAATTTTCTAACTACTCTGCATTTTAAAAGAACCTACTGGTGTACATAGTTCTGATTTTCCCTATGACTATGCAACCACTTTTAGCAAAATACCTGGCAAAGTTTCACATACTCTAAAATTCTACTTCATACTCTTCATTTGCTTCCTATAAATTGCATAAGCCAATACCAACACTAGCAGCACTTTCATTGTTTAAAGAACACACATTGTATTAAAAAATATTCTCAGATTCACATAATATATATGACATGAATCTGTGTGTGTGTGTGTGTGTGTATAAAGGTAAAATAACCTGACCACTCTGTGACACGAATGGCACTTTTGTACAATGAGATTATCATGTGACATTTGATGGAATTTTTGCAATGGAAAGACAATTCAACTTTTAATTTAATTTTGTTCTATTTTTGTGATACTAGGGATGAAATTTATGACCTTGCGCTTGTGAGGCAGGCAGCGGTACCGCTGAGCTAAATCCCTAGCCAGGTAACTAAACTTTTGAACAAGCAATTTCACCTTTTTGGGTTGCTGTTCCACAAAGTAATTATTGTGGATTTAACACAACCTTTTTTGGGTTTCTTTGCTGGCAGAATAACTGGCTTACTAGCTGCCAGTGGATCATTCTACTCTATTTGCTCTTCCTCGCAGAATTTAGTAGATTTGTTATTATCCACAAGTTTTGGGGGTAGATTTTGCGTCCCATCCCTTGTGTGTAATTTCCTTGATATAGGATTTTTGAAGCCATGGCTCTAAAGAATGCTATACACAGAGCATTTTGGTTGTTTGTAACTGGGATCCATCACTCACTGCCATCCCACCACGAGGCTATATTTAAACCTTTCCACCACGTTGCCTTATCACAGGAGCAGTTTGGCATTTGGTATTTGGAGACAGCTATAAAGCCGCACCATCTGTACCACTCTGGTTCAAGAGGGACATTAATTTTTATTCTTGCTGGATCCTGCAGGAATACCCCGCTGAAAACGGAGTGCGGCAGTGCCTCTGCTGTAATTCAGTCTTCTAACTGTGGCCGTGGCTATACATGGCTAATGGAAGCACCTGTGTTCACATATTTGGCTAAAGAAGACTGTTGTCCGACATTCAGTCACAGAGGAAGGAGACTCCAAGGCACATCCACTCATCAAATGTCTGGCTGTGCCAGTGTCTTAAGATTCTTATCAAGTTTTTTTAAATTGAATTCTTTATTGGTACAATTTATATACATCTCAAAATCACATATAACATTGGGGAATTTGTACCAGTATATGACAAAAGTTAATTCTCATTTTTACCCATATCCCTACCCACCCACACCTCCTCCCCCCCTTTATACATGCTCTTTTCTTTCTGTATCATATTTATTCCTTCCCCTCATCACATTCCCACACCAAGTTTCCTATAGAAATATTCCACTCTATCAAAGCTGTCCTACTTTCTAGAGCTTATTTGCATCTACAGGTGTTCATGCCAAAGAGAAGATCCGGAAATTGTCCATCTGTGATCTATTGATTTCACTTATTAGTATATCCTCCAGGTGTCTCCATTTGCACCTAAATGGATTGAACTTGTCATTCTTTATGGCAGAGTAATACTCTATTTTATTTTTTAAAAACCCACATCTTTTTTATCCACTCTCCAGTTGATGGACATTTGGACTGTTTCCAAGATTGAGACAGATGTACACCCTTGTTCATAGCAGCTCAGTTCATGATAGCTCAATCTTAGAAAGATTCTTATCAAGTTTTAAGGAAACAGCCCAGACTCAGTTGAAAACTAAAACATGTTTGTTCATTGTGGGTTTTATTTGGGAGAGTGAAGTGTAGTTATCAAACCTAATACATGCCAAGTATAGATATTAGACAGGTTCCAACTAATGGAGTTATAGATTGGCTGCTTTTCCTCTAAATGCAATTACTTAAAGCACAAAAACTAATCATTTGGTAGATCAGAACATTAGAGAAATGCAGAGACTATACAGAAAGAAAAACATGTATCTGACCAAAGAGAAAAGATCATTCAACTCAGGAAAGTGTGTCTATAAATACATTAAAAAATAACAAGTGACCTTTATTTCCTTTGAAGATACCAGAAGAATAAATGAGCTGAAACAACATGTGAAATTCAAGTTCTACATTACTAATATATTCTTTCCTGGCTGGAAATGTTAAATATTGGAATGGGTGACAGATAACCAATATGTTCGTTTAAAGTTTATTTCCTATGTGTACAAATTCATAGAGATCTTATAAATTGAATGTGCTTAATCAATTCCTGTCAATGTTCACTCTAATGCTTGAATTATTCCAAATGTGGCCACCAGAACTCTCTTCACATTGGATAATACACTTTCAGGGATGACTCTGATTTCAAAAGGAGAAGTTTGAATGGTTATACTCAAAAGCAAAATAAATAGAGAAAACAAACCTGAATTTGTTTTTGTTTGTTTGTTTTTGAGACAGGGTCTCACTTGGTAGTTCAGGCTGGCTCTGAGCTCACTATGTAGCCCAGGCAAGCCTCAAACTCAGCAATCCTCCTGTCTCTGCCCCCCAAGTGCTGGGATTATAAACATAAGCCATGATGCCCGGCATTGTGGTGTGTGGTACTGATTGCTGGTGGGTGTGAGCCACCATGCCTAGTGTTGTATGTGGTTACTGGAATCGAACCAGGGACCTTGTGCTTGCTAGGCAGGCACCGGAACCACAGTGCTAAATCTCCAGCCCCAAACCCAGGTTTTGATTGCGCCAACTGAAGTACAATGTGATGTGGTATGAGAACTGTCTCCAAATGGACTCTCCAAACAATTATACGCCTTAGCTTCATGAATTTCTTTGAGACAAAAGGATAAATACCTAATCCAACTTTACTACTTGACATCTTTTGGTGCTTTCGCTGAGGGTTCCAAGAGGAGTTTGGATTTCATCATTCTGATAAGAATTTAATTTGATATTTTGGATTGAAATCTCTAATTACTTAATAGTAAATTTTAACTTCCTGCAGGTAGTTCTGATTAGAAAAAAATGCTATAGCATATATACACACGCAATTGAGAATACTAAAATCCACATAAAGTACTTGGCACAATACCTATATTCCCATTAAGTAGCTGAACACATGCATGTGAACTGTCAGTATGATCCCTCAGAAACTGAGAAATCTGTAGTTTCTGCTTTGACAGTTTAGCTGAATTTCTGATACAGTTTACTCTTTAATCATGACACATGTATATTTTTATTTGGGAAAGAACATCACTGCGCATATGATTTGCACTTCTTTACAAGTTTTCTTTCAGAAAAGGAACACAGTCCCACACAGTGAAGACATGAAGCAGACCAATCCACAGATGCTATAGATAACTAGAGGACAGTTTCAGGGGTGCCAGTGAAATCCTAGGCAGATTCACTGAATTTAGCAAAGCACGATGTTCATTCATCAAATTTAGTCACCTGACTAAGCAAAGTGTCTGGTTCTCTCTTTAAAAGTCACTGCTTTATGTAAAGATGTGGCAGGTGGAGGGACGGTTGCGAAGTACCCTTGTGTCTTCCTGAAGCAGTATTCTAACGGTTCACTCTAAGTACTTGACTATCAGGAATTGACTGTAAAGAAACATAGATGTTATACTTCAAAAAATAGGCTCTTCTAACCCAAAATAAATAGCTTAACTGCTCCTGGGGAAATCAAGTCCTTGGGCAGATGCATTTTTTAAACAAAAGTCAAATTGCTTCAACGCATGCCCAAGATATAATAGTCAAAGTCTTACCAAATATCTTCAGAAACAAATAAAATATCCACATCAGTGAATATTTATTTACTGCCAAGATAGAATAAGCATGCTACTTAAAAAGTAAAAAAGGTGAGGAGGCAATTCATATGAAGAAATTTAAAAATAGACTATCCTGTAAAAATATAGATATCATACAGAGTTTATCTTCCTGGGAGGTAGTCTATCTTCTCTTAGCCAGATAGATAGGGTAAAACTCAAACACAAAGTCACAACCCTACTACCCTGAAGGAAATGTGAGATTCCTCAAAAGTGTTCCTAAGCATATGGGAGCTGTGATGAAAAATAAAGGGTATATCCCTAAAAAATAAATACCGTAAGACATACTGCCATTAATCTCCCTCAAAAAAACTTCCACTTGCTTTGAACACACATCCCTCCATTCTTGCCACTTTCTGAGGCAGTGTGATGAGTCATTCTTCTGTCTCCAGTTGCACTGTTGTGGCTACTCTGAAGTCCTGAAGTGGTTTGAAACATTTCCCTTTCAGGATCATTTTGATTGGGGAATATCCAAAAGATTACAAGTATAAGATCTGGGGTATAAGTAGATACAGAACCATCTTAATGTTTTTGCAAGACGGCCCTTCCATTGGACGATCCTTCGCAATAACACTCACAGCATTATTTATCAGACTTTGGGCAAAATCTCACGAAAGAGGACTTTCAGAGCTGCTTCAGAAAGTGCTGAGAATGATGGGAAGAGTGTGTTTCATGTTTGTGTACATGGGAAGATACTCTGAAAGAGAGCGCTGGTAATTTATCACTTTCTCTACACTTTAAAAATTTAAACATCTGCTTCATACACCCTAACACTGTGGCTGAGTTTCGGGGCATGTTCTTGTTAGTTATGTGAGCTCAGCAGTGTGTGCTGTGCAGGATTAAGGGGAGAACTCGGTACAGTGGGGCGAAGGGCAAATCAAGTGTGCTGTGGACATGCCTGTGGGATAATCACTGAGTTCTATGCATTAACATGGCACTGAAAACAAAAGAACCAACCAAATATCAATGTCATAAAAGGAAAGTCACCACTAATCAAGATTAAATGGACTACACCCCAGAACTGAAAAATATACTAAATAGTTCCATAAAATCTTTAAAATTTGATTCAAAGCAAGAGGCAAACTATCACTCTAATTTGTTTGTTGTAATCTCATTTAGTAGAAAGAACAGACTCTGACATATTTAAAATGTTGAAGATCAGTTAGGATTTTTCTTTGGGTTTTCTTAACTTAACCTGGTATTTTGGTGATGGTTTTTAGTGGTTATCTTGTTTTTCTTCCATAGGGTTTACATTCATCATTTACCCAGTGCTTCTCAGCCCTGGATACACAGCGGAATCACCCGGGGAGCATGTGAAAAATCTTGGTAACCAGGCCCTGACACAGAGATCCTAGCTTCAAAGCTGTGTCTGAGAGTACAGCCACCCACAAGTGCTTTTGAAAGGAGCTCCTACGTGCTTTTTAGGTACAGATTGGCTTGAAAAAGCACCTATTTCAGCCACAGGCTTACAAAATGAGATGTCTTTCTTGAGCAGGCAGAGTGGAGATACCTGAGTGAACAAGGAGACCCAGGGCGTCCCTCATCTCCACATGCTGTGCCTGGTCTATACAGTATCCATCTGGGAGAAGCCCACTGTGTGTGCCATTGTACGGGTGATGTTAAGGGAGTTCTGGGTCAGAATCTAAGAGAGTTACGTGTGTCTTTCTGGGGGCAGAACCTGCACAATATAAGGAAGTCTGTATTTGTAGGTGGATTCACACTTTGTGAAGGGAGTCAGTTGAAAACAATGGAGAAAAGCAGTATTTGAAGCCCCTGGTTGCTGCTGGATCTGAGGACGGCTCCCATCACTGATCTTCAGAAAGTTTCACTGTGTCTAAAGTAGACCATCTTCTTTTCCATACACTCTGCTTCTCATGAAAAAAAAAAAAAAAACAGAGAAAAATCCTACAAAATAAAATTTTCACATCCTGTAAGATCTACCTTTACTAATAAAATAATTTAACAAAAAACAAAAGAAAAAATTAGCTCAATCCTACCTTCTATTTGAAAAACCTCCACCATGTTTTATTTCTTGACTTTTATTAAAAGTTCAAAAATGGTATTCAAAATACTTCATCTGACTCTGCGGAGGGTCATAGATAAGCAAACATATGCTGCACTCACTTCAGTATGGCTTCGAGTTTCTATATGCATATTCCCATGTAGAAACGCAGAGACCTCCACTTCTGTAGACTCAGCTCTTTACATATACTTCACACCTCTTATGAGTCACACTTTTCAAGTAAGTCTTATTAAAACAAGCACATCTGCTAATTCACAATTATGAGCGCTGACAGTATATTATTAGTGTACACAGAAGTGCACTCAAAAAGTGTGATTTTGAGGGAAACGATGACAGATCTGAGAGCAGAATGTTATCCGTGAGGACATTCCCGCAGCTTTCATATCCTCTGGGATTTGGGTTGAATTTATAATGCTTAAGGTGCCTAAAAGCCTTTGCTGATCATTGAATTGACTAGGAAGGCAAAATACAAAAACAAACGCGCATATATGCTCTTTCATCTGTGTCGTCAGTAGCTTCTGACAGTCTTAGAAATGCCCTTGATCACAGATTTCCCCGTGCACATATTAAGCTTAGGACTTTGCTACATAGATAGCTGTTGGCACACACATCTATTTTTCTAACAAGTAACTTAATACATTCTTCTGTTCTTTGTCCTTCCAGCACTCTGAAAAGTCAATACTCTTTTTAAAATTCAGAGCTCCAATATTTTCCCCAGTTCTTTTGGGACTGTGACAGTGAAGGCTTCACCCTAAGGTTGGGCTATTTCAGCAGGAGAACCTTGGGGGTGCTTCAGTCCTTGGAAAATGTTGGGCTGGGGATTTAATTCAACGGTTCTGGGGCCTGCTTCCCAAGTACAAGGTCACGAGTTCGATCCCCCATACAAAAAAAAAAAAAAATCCCACATTTACCAATGGAAAGCATTGGCCGAGAAGCCAAGCAGACTTTTCTGGATCCCAATTCCCTTCTAGCAAAAATCTGATGCTGGATGTGGTGGCTCATGCCTGTAATCCCGGCACTCGGGAGGCTGAGCCAGGAGGATTGCTGAGTTGAAGGCTTGCCCAGGCTACATAGTGAGCTCAGGGCCAGCCTGAAGTACAAAGTGAGACCCCGCCTCAAAGAAAAAAAAATTGATGGTAAAACAAAAAAGGAAACAAAATTTATGTATACAGGGGCAGGGAGTTGTAGGGTGGGAAGGGGAAAAATGAGAATTAAGTCATGTATACTGGTACAAGTTCTCATTGTTGAGGATAATTGCGATGTGTATATATAATGTACCAATAAATATTTAAAGAAAAAAAGATTTAAACTATGATAAAGATAGTACGACTATTATAAATCAAGAGAAAGAGCCCATCATCTCACCAATCTGGCAGACGGAGGCAAGAGGATCATAAGTTCTAGCCCAACCTAGGCATATTTGCTGACTTAGTCTCTAAACAGTGCTGGGGAAGTAGTTCAGTGTAAAGGTCCTAGTTCATGCCCACTAGTATTCCAGACAGCTGAGTTAGTTCAAAGTGTTATAGAACGCAGGTAGGGCTCTGTCCTGGAGTCAGGACAAAGGTGAAACACACCATAGCTGCGGCTGGAGACACAGCTGACAGAGGCTGGGCCCCCAAGATAAAGACAAGAGACAGGCCTGTGTACCTCTTCTCAGGACAAACGCTGGACCAAATGAAGTCTACATGGACATCAGATATCCCCGGGGGCGACCGGGACATGTGGACCCAACCATTTCCTCCAAGAAGTCTTTATTCTTTCCACCCACACTTGTAAGAAGGCTATTACCCAACCAATCACACAGGTAGCCTTACTGAATGATGACAGCTGTGGCCCAGGTTGTACCCATGTGAGTTCTGCTCTATAAAACTCCTCTGTAAAGTGGGGCCCCCAAGTTACCCACTGAGGACCCCTCCTGCCTCTTAGAAGCTAGCCTATCAATAATTACCATCCTATGCTTAACCCTTATTGTTCCTAGAGTTCATCCTTTACTTTTAGGGAATAGAACTCTGCATATCAGACATCTAACAGACTGGGAGATACAATAATTCATATTTCATCTCCAATGTTATTTCCTGTATCACTAATGCAAACAAAACAAAATAAAGTGAAATGAAAGAAAAACCGATGAAGCCACCCTCTCTCCTCTCCCTGTCTCTTTGTTCTTGTTGCTGTTCTTTGTTACTTGAGGACTGAACCAGGGCCTGCACAGTGTGTTACATTCCCAGTCCTTTTGACTTTTTAATTCGAGACAGCTCTTGCTAAATTGCTAAGTTCTCCAGGATGTGTTCAAACCTATAGTCCTCCTGCCTCTGCCTCCCAGAATTTTGGGATTAAAAGTGTTCACTTCCATGCCAAACTTTAATTTTTATTTTGTGGAGAGGTGGGGGTTCAAGTCAGGGTCTTGCTGTATAGTTCAGGCTGGCCTTGAACTCACTATGCAGGCCTTGGATTTGTGGCAATAGCCTGGTCTCAGTTTCCCAACTGTTGGCATTACACCCATGTGCCATCATGTCTGCATTGACTGTAACTTCTTAAAATAGGTAATAAAAAGAGCTAAATTGGGCTAAAATTTGGCTCAGTGGTTCCTGCACCTGCCTAGCGAGGGTAAGGTCCTTGGTTTGACAGCTGGTAACCACATACAACAATACCAGGTGTGGTGACTCACACCCATCAGCAATCAGTACCACACACCACAGTGCCAGGTATGGTGGCTCATGCCTGTAACCCAGCAATTAGGAGGCAGAGGCAGGTGGATTGCTGAGTTTGAGGCTTGCCTGGGCTACATAGTGAGCTCAGGCCCAGCCTGAACTACATAGCAGACATCTTTTCTCAAAAAAAAAAAAAAAAAGAAAAAAGAAAAAGAGCTAAATTGGATAGAAATAAATATATTTTTTTTGTCCTTGGCACATTAAATGTGAGGGTATTGCCTATATATACACATTGGATATTTTTAAATATAGTATATAATAAAAATCATTTATAACATACAGGATATCATAGAATATGACATACAATAAAATCATCACAATAAAATAAATGCAAATACATAAAAATAAATAAGATATTTGAAAACATTTGATGGGTAAGGATTTTTATATTCAAAATACAATCATGTTGATTCATCTATATTTCTCATCTTGTTCTATTGTGCTTTCTTGGCAAAACAAAACAAAAAGAATGCAACACTGGGGCTAGAAAATGACTGTATATCATTCTGATTCCTTGGCTCTCAAATATATATATATTTTCTTTCTTTTACCTTTCTTCCTTTCTTCCTTCCTCCCTTTGCAATATCCTACTGCTGAAGGCTTCATTTTTTATTTGAAGGAAAATAATATTATGCAACTTCAAAATATAGACATCTATTCACCAGAACTATATGTACACACTATTTCACATAATGTTCTATAAAATGAATTTACAAGAGACTGTTAATATTTAAATATTGCATTTTAACCACATAACAGGAGCTCTTTCTTTTCTTCCAGTAATAATAGAATTCTGGTGTACATGAACACAACTGTCCAGAATTTTTAACTTTAGCAGATGGCTGCCTTTAACTGCATACATATGTGGCACTTCATCTGCATTCCAGAATAATTCTGGAGTTCTTGAGGAGAAAGCCAAGAAAGAAATTTCATCAAATTTAACAAAGCTAAATTGGCTCAAGAGTTTGAATACTATCATGAACTGCAGGGAACAAAATCTCATCATTCTTCAGTGACTTTTTCAATACTTCTGAGAAAACAATGTATAGATTATACCAATCTATCTAAATGAAAATGCTTTATGAGTTGTGTGTTCTAGAATTTCTATTCAAAGATGAGCTTAAACTCTTTAAGTACCACTTTCCACTTTAAAAAGTTAAAAACTGTGGAATAAAATCATTTTAAGATATATTTTACAAATGTAAATAACTGGTGTTTGATGCTATCTTCCTTATAAAAGTTGATTTATACAGGCCCGGAGATTTAGCTCAGTGGTTCTGGCACCTGCATTGCAAGCGCAAGGTCCTGAGTTTCATCCCGGTGACCACATAGAATGCTGGGTGTGGTGACTCACGCCCACCAGCAATCAATACCACATACCACAGTGCCAGGGGTGGTGGCTCACGCCTGTAATCCCAACACTCAGGAGGCAGAGACAGGAGGATTGCTGAGTTCGAGGCTTGCCTGGGCTAGTGAGCTCAGAGCCAGCCTAAACTACAAAAGCAAGACACTGTCTCAAAAAAAAAAAAGTAGATTTATACAGCTCAACCTAATGTTACTTCATTAGGGAAAAAAAAGGCTAAAAGACATTCATCCTTTATTGGTCTAATTATATACAACTAGAGAATCATAAGCAATTTTAAAGGAAAAATACAGATGCCATGAGCCAACAAAATTTTTTTATAAATTTTACTTTGCCATTTACAGGGACTATGCCTCCATGTATTGTATATCTCAGAAATGAACTTTATTTTTTAAAAGGCTCAATAAATAGACCTTGAGAGAAAAGAGAAAGCTTTGACATAGGTGACACCACTATTTTAATTTTAAAGTATTTTTCAACACTGTGATTCTGTGTTTGGGCTGTATTGTCTATTTCACTGGTTTCTGCTGTGATACAGTGTATGGAGTATTTATGTAATGAGCGCTGATATTTGCACTAAAGAGTATACTGACTGTGATATAACATAAAGTAGAATGGGCGGAAATCAACACATTGATCATACTTGACAAACTCTCATAGTACAAACATTATTATTCATCTGCATGATTCCACCCAACCAGCTTGTTACTGTCGAAGGCAAATCATGAACTGGGACACCATTATGTATCTGTAACTCAGGGATCAGGGCAAAGATAATAACGTGTTAGCTGATGATTCCAAATGGATCACAAAGCACTTTCACTGCAGAGTATATCACTAATATGATGCTATAAATTCATTTAAGATGATTCTTCACCTTCTCCATGAACATATTCAATGGTATCCTCAGTTCATTCCTTTAGGCTAACAACTCAACACTCCAAAATCAATTGCATTTTCTCTTCAGTAATTTTCTTTTAATAAGACACATGAGAAGCCATATGTCTTTATTATGTATAATTTGCATATGTGCCACGTGACCTCTCTTGCAGATGTCACTGTCAGTTGTTAAAAACTGTACTCAATCTGTCTTCCGCTTGGGTCCACCCAGGAATTCAAGAGAGACTTGGAATCCAATGACCAGGGGATCACAGAAGAGAAGAACAATGGCCCAGAGTATAGAAAAAGGGCTTGGTTTGGAGGTTACAAATGGCAACAGTACATTTTAACAGAGGAGAAAGGGAAGAGTGTAAACAAAGGTAGCACATCTGCCTTTTCCTTCACTCTGCCATTCCTGAGCCATTTTCCCGGGAGGGTCCCCAGCACCTGTGTAAACGTGCCCTTCTTCACAGGCCCCTCCCATGGGAATGACCCCAGGTTCAGGCAGCAAAGTACCTGCTTTGCTATTCCTGGCTGACCGTGAGTACACCAGCAGTGGACACTAAGAGCCTAAGGCCGCCCACGTTGGGTGGGACCGGCTGGCCACAAGGCACTCTTGTAAAGCTTTTGATCAACACATGATAGAGAAAGCCAGACGACTGACCCGGGGGGCAGAAGCTGAGATGTGGGCAAGAACCTACAAAGTAAGGACTGAACTGAAACAAGGAATGAAGTGACCTAAAGATTCATGACTTACAGTGAGTGCAAACAGCAGCCGTGGAAGACACAGACTGAGAGGACCTGAGCTACTCTGAGAGGAGGGATCTATGCACCTTCATGACTTGGCCTCCATACCCGTGTCCTAAGTGATGTCTGGTCTTGGCAGGCCTCAGTAAAAGGGTCCCCAGGAGCCCCCACAAGTGCCCTGGCACAGCCTTCACCAGCAAAGTTTTACTTTCCCCCTCTGAACTCCTGCAGTTCCATTTTTCTTACTTCTCGTGACGCTCTTCACTTCCCATCATATATCAGGCACTTCTGCATATATACCTCCTCCACACATTAACCTCACCAAAGACTTATCTGTAGCTGGCCATCTAGGCACACAGTAGTTACACAATATATATTAATTAAAGAAATATCCATATTATAAAACAATTATAATCACATAAGAATTCTCTCAACTCTAAATAAAAAAATTGTAGGATATGTAAAATATGAATTCATATGTAGACAATTAACCTATGTTTTAGTCCCCATGAATAATATTAAAGTTAATAACATATTAACTTTAGATGAAGACTGGAAAAAATTCAAAGGATGTGTCATACCATTAATATCACAGAAAATCCATGAGTCTTTGGGTCTCTATGGCAATTAAACACTTTTTAATGGGCGTGGCACAGTTTTGCTGCTATGGCATTAGGCTCGGGTCTAGCATAAATTGCTGGTGGATGTCAAGGAAGGGTTTACTCCTTCCATGTTTCTAGCACATTTTATTTTCATGCGATGAAAATAAGCAACCAAACACTCTATTTTCTTACTATGTTACAGACATCATGGCACAGGATGTCAGGGATGCAGTTAAAATGTGTTTTCACCTAAAATTATGATAACACTTATCACATGAGACATAAGGATTAATTAGTTTTTTATGAAAGCAGCTTAAGGAGAAAATAGGACCATTATAATGCTGTGGGGGAAGTGGAGATAAACTTGAATACTCTCTTTTAAAAGGCTACTTGATTGAAATGAGAATTTAAGTTCGATAGCCTAGTAGTAAAATCACAGGGGAGACATATGTTCAGTAAAACATGCAGGAATTGGTTCTCATCTACATTGTTATACCTTTAGTCTTAGCTTTATTGCATCCCAAACTTATAGCATCATTACAGAACAGGTTTCTGGCCATGGATGACATTAAAAATGGCCCGAACTTGGCCAGAGATTTAGCTCAGTGGTTCCAGCTCCTGCCTCGCAAGTGCAAGGTCCTGAGTTTGATCCCCAGTAACCACATACAATGCTGGGCGTGGTGACTCACACCCACTAGCAAGCAATACCACATAACACAGTGCCGGGCGTGGTGGCTCATGCCTATCATCCCAGCACTCGGGAGGCAGAGGCAGGAGGATTGCTGAGTTCGAGGCTTGCCTGGGCTCCATAGTGAGCTGAGGGCCAGCCTAAACTACAAAGTGAGAACCTGTCTCAAAAAAAAAAAAAAAAAAAAAGACCCGAATTGCCAAGATAAACTAATGTACACTGTTGGCTAGTTTACAAACAATTCATATCTTCACTTCTGTAATGCCTAAAATGTCTTCACTTTATCAAAGAAGAAACATATTTTAAACTCAAAACATGGTTTAGGACTACTCTTTCCACAAATTTAGTAAATGCAAGTAAATGAATTCAGGTCAGTACTCAGAGGGATTAATTACCTTTAAGAAATGTACAAGCTATGTGAAATTCATAAGCCTTTATTTGGATATATTATTTGATATGATAACAGGTACATCTTTATAATTTGGCCCTCTTTTATCTCTGAATTCTATACTACTGCTAGAAAGTGCTTCTCAAATATCCACTTTTATTCTTATATATATGCATATTCTTTTAGAACTAAAATCATATTAGTATGTCTAAAGAGATTACCATTCTAACTGAAATAATTTCCTTCATATTTATGATCATCTTCCCCTTCTGGACTAAGAGTATGTGGGAAAGGTGGAGCCAGGAGGCATAGGTAAACCTTTAAGTGTGTTTTGCTCTGAGTGGTCTGAGGTGTATACCTTGGCGTGAGGAAACAGCACTGTTACAGATGGATAGGTGTCTCTGGACACTATCTTGTTCATTCCTAACAAGAAATAAAACATATGATTCTTTACTTCCTAGTAACTGACTTCAAATCCAGATGCACTCTGACCTGAGAAATAAATGATGATTTGTGATGATTCTAAACATCAGTCCCGTTTTATTTTTGTCAGAAAGGTAAAGAGATCTTGACAAAGCAGGAACACATTCAAAAATATGTTGGAGCAAGGCGAGGCTTGAGTCAAGTGTACAAGGAGCCCCGTGTACCCCGCAGTCCCTGCATGGGCATGTTATAGAAAGCAACCCGATACTGTCCAAAGCCATCTCACCTCTGCCAAAAGCTGGAGGTTTTCTACCAGTTCAGGAATGACGGCTCTTCGCTTTTAGCTGGAAGTCATTCTGGTACATAGCCAACTATGTATTTACACGTGTGACCTATTTATTTCACTTATGAGTATGTCCTTATGGTACATCCATTTGAGTATAAATGACTCAACCTCATCAATTCTTTATGACAGAGTAATATTCCATTTTATACTTTAAAATATATTTTAAAAACCCACATCTTTTTTTTTTTTTAAATCCAGTCTAGAGTTGATGGGTATTTGGGTTGTTTCCAAGATATATGAAGAAATGCTCAACCTCACTAGTCATTCAAGAGATGGAGATGAAAAGAACACTGAGATTTCATCTCACTCCACAGAAAATAGCTGCTATTTTGAAATTAGCCAGCAACAAATGCTGGTGAGTTTGTGGAGAAAAAGGACCCCTTCTCCACTGTTGGTGGGAATGTAAACTAGTACAACTGTTATGGAGATCAGTGTGGAAATTTCTCAGAAAACCAGAATTAGAGGTTCCATTTGATCCTGCTATTCCCCTGCTGGGGATATACATAAAAGAATTATAAGATTCATATCACAGTGACCTATGTGTGCCCATGTTTATAGTACCTCAGTTCATGATAGCTAAATGATGGGATCAATAATTATTTTTTATGCTTTCATATCTGTTTAAAAGCACCACTCCTCCAACAAACACTAAGCAAAAAAATACAGTAGAATCTCACTACGTCTGACTTTACTGGGTCATGAACGGCAAGGGCAGAATTTTCCTGAGAAAAAGCATCTCAGCCGTGCTCCGAGGCGAGGTTCTTTCCTGTCCTTGCCCCACAGGCCAGGCTCCCGGCTCCCCTCTTGTGCTCGCCCCGCAGCTTTCCTCCACTCTGCAGCTCTAGCTCTTCAGGCCCACCGTGACCCTGCCGCGCCCCCTTGCTAGGGCTGTGTCACTTTGAACTGTTCTCAAGAGAAATCCCGTGGGATTTGGAAAGAACTGGAACTGGTGTTTAACCAGAGGCTTCACTGGATATGGTTGCATTTGGGTAAGTTGCATCCAACTCCTTACATTTAAGGAAAGAATGCGGGAAGGTAATGTGAGATTCTGGGCCACTGTTTATTGGTTTGTTTGTTTACTTCAGATCACAACAGAAAAATAGGTTCACATGAAGGAAGGAAAAATTAAAAATTTTAAAGGAAAAATTAAAAGTATCCTGTACTCCTACTGCTTACATTAATTATAACCTGCTTATTTATTTTAATAAAGTACATCACATATTTTCCTATTCCATTGACTTTATGTAAAATACAAACTTTCCTCTTTCAGTTTCATGATGGATACATAGCATGGAAATATAATTTAAGTAATCCCTGCTGTTGGATATTTAGGTTGTACCTAAATGGACCCTGTTGTGAATAATGCTGGAACACAGATGCACACATTTCTGATTTTGTGTTTAGATGGCTAAAAATGAGGCTTCCAGAGCAATAAATACATTAGGATAATAAGGACGGATAGCTCTCCTTGAAATGTCGAGGATAACCCTATTTAATATTTTTTTAAAAAATGATTAAGGGAAAGTGTGATTTCCAACCTTCTGTACAGTATAAATTTTTCTAGGTAATGAAGTAAATCAGCCTGGAAGAAATAAAGTACAGATGAATTTTAAAAGGCTGACAAATTAAAAGGGCAGAGGCATGCTTCAATGGGGAAACTTACAGGATAATGCACTTAGTGAAAAACAACATGTTCCATATTTGCAAGCTGATGGGATTACATAGCTTAAAGTGATCAATTCCCGTTCAGAACAAGGACATCCTAATCACTGAGGCCCGTTTTCCAAAGACAGCAGCTCAATGCCCCGTCTAGAGCAGACGAGCGGCGGATGGATTGGACAAGAATCCGGAACCCTGGGAACCACCCTGTGACTGTGAGTGAAAAAGAAGTTGGTGAATATTCTTTGGGTTTCAAGCGAGACCTGCAGATGAAGAGGGGCAGAATATATCCCCTTGAAACGTGCCACTTTGGTATAAGGGTGGTTTTGTGTTAAAAAGTACTTGAAAAAAAAAAAGATGTAAAGATATAGTATGCACCAGCAAACAGATTTTCTTATATCTAGGAATGGAAGAAGATTCTCACTGGAAAAGTAAGAATCTTCCCTGTAGCAGGAGAGAAGGGTTCTCATCACCAGAAAAGGAGATGGTTAAAATATAGTAACATCTACCTTCTTTACCCTCCACACGCATTTGCGTTACTTCTCCACCATGACCGGTCTTTGTTCTACCTATTTATATGTGCTTTGGTTATTACCACTTCTTTGAATCTCCGTCTTCCTGTGAGCATGTACCTGTAAAACCCTCTATGTTTTCCTTCCAGTCATCTAACTTATGTCAATTGAATTTGTTCCCAGCTGTTGTAAGGGGTAAAATTCTGCTTTCCTTGTGCTACATCAGGAAATATATAAACTCTATAGGCTGGGATGAGCTTTGTTTGAAGTTTAAGAAATCATGAATACATTGCATGCTAACTGCTCAATTAGAAACCTTTAATTCATGGATGAATAAAAGTAAGCGTGTTAAACATTACATATTAAGTTCAGGGGTATCATTGGACAAGAACTTACACAACCCCAAAATATAATGTAACAACTGCTTACAAATGATGAAGGCAATATTCATTGATAGTTTCACCATTAAAATAGTTCTGAGCTACTTATGTTTCAGGTTCATTCTCTGACATATTTTTCAGATTTCTAATGAAAGCACATTTTATATTCAAGAAAGGCTCAAAGATCAAGTGAAAACAGGTGTGATCTTCTATTTGGCAAGTAAATATTTTCTTCAGAACTCTGAGACATCTCACTTTCTCTGCTTTTCTCATAGTGTATGGAAGGTGATGAAAGCTACACAAGTGAAGAAATTATTAGAGAGATGGTAGACCATCCTTAAACAGTCTTTTCTAATGAAAGATGTCTTAATTTTAGTTTTTTTTCCATTTCTAGGCTTTAATTTTCAACTAAAAATTGACAGCAGAAAGCATCATTCTCTATTGCACTGGTCTAACTCCGAAATATATAAAAAAATATTATGGTGAAGGAGAAGAATGAAATATTTGTTTCCGTAACAATCCCTGGTCAGAGATACAAAAATGAAAAACTTAGCATATCAAAATATCGAATTAGATATATTTTAATGCCATCATTATATAATTAATCTTTTCATACATGTATTATTTTACTTTAAAACCAAATCTGATACATGACACATGATTTATGTTTCAGTACTGGACAATCTTGATATGAGCAAGTCCCGTCACTGGCCTGGACACCGTGCGCAGAGGTAGGGAGAATTTCCTCAGTCAGCTTGTGGAAGGGGATTAACACGGATTCTCCCAAGGCAGGCTGTGTGTGTGGACGTGGTGTGGACGTTAGCACAGGATATTCATTCTTAAAACAGTGATACATAGGGGAGCTCTAGAGTGTATGACAGTTTTGGTAATGTCCAAAAGGAATTTGGTGTGGGAACGTAATGAGGGGAAGGAATGAATATGATTTGGAAAAAAATAAAAGGGTATGTATATGGGGGGTGGGGAGGGGGGGTGGGCAGGGATGTGGGTAAAAATGAGAATTGACCTGTGTCACATATTGGTACAAGTCCCCCAATGTTTTTTGTGACTGTGAGCTGTGTATGTAATGTACCAATAAAGTTTACTGAATAATGCAAAAAAACAAAACAAACATAAAAACAAAAAACAGTGACACAGTCCTCTGCTTCCATTTTTGGGAAATTGTGTGCAGCGTGTGTGTGTGTGTGTGTGTGTGTGTGTGTGTGTGTGTGTGTAATGGTAACAGTGTTTACCTTATAGATTTGTGTGCATCCTAGAGGAATTTTTCTTCCTTCTATTGCTTTAGGAAAGGCTCAAGCACCATGCAAGTATCACACAAATTAACATAATCAGAAGAAAGGAGAACTCACTGGAAAGAAAAGCGGAAGAAAGATGTCTGGTGTGACAGGTTAAAGCAGGAGGGTCACTGAGAATTTGAGGCCAGCCTCAGAAAAACAAAAAGAGAAAGGAAGAGAAGGGAAGAGAAACGGGAAGGGATGGGGAGAAGGAAAGGAAGGGACGGGTAGGAAAAAAAATCAAGTAAGGATGATGGAAAATGTTGGCTTGGCAGCAAAAATGCTTTTTCTGCTGCTTTTGTTCTACCTTTTATACTAACCAATGTCTACACAATTTACCAGCTTTCATTTCCGACACAGACACAAAATTTACACATGAATTTTCTCTCCTTAGTGGTGATTCTCGCATGAGGTGCAGCAGTACACTCCGATGGATAAGGGATACAGTCAGAAAGCAACTGGAATTTCAACCTTGACTTTTAAGCCATATGACCTTGGAAACTACTTATTCTTCTGCAGCCTCAGTTTTCCTTCTACCTAAAGTGGAAACAATCTCTCCCTTATAGCTTTGCTACAGAAAATAAATTAGATCATGTCCTGGCACAGAATAAGCAAACAATAATTGATCACTGTCTTTATTCATATTGCTTTTGAAAGCATCCACTGATACATTCTCCAGGACTGGGTACCATGGGTAAAATAAATGTTTTAGGGCCAGAGATTTAGCTCAGTGGTTCTGGCACCTGCTTGGCAAGTGCAAGGTCCCTGGTTGGATCGCCAGTAACCACATATAACAAAAGCAGGCATGGTGACTCACGCCCACTAGCAATCAGTACCATATACCTCGGGCGTGGTGGCTCACACTTGTAATCCCAGCATTTGGGAGGCAGAGGCAGGAGGACTGTCAAGTTTGAGGCTTCCCCGGGCTACACAGTGAGCTCAGGGCCAGCCTGCACTACAAAGTGAGACCCTGTCTCAAAAAAATGTTTTAACATTTTTGTACCATGGATACCCATTTGGCATATTGTCCTTCAGCTGAAAGCGTGTGATTGGGATGTCTAAAAGTGGCTAAAATAAAATACATACATATAAAGTCCAGGGATGTATTTACCTTGCATGTGTGGAATCCTGGGTTTCATCCCCAGCACCATAAGTAAATGAATAAATAAACAAGGTGTGTGTGTGTGTGTGTGTGTGTGTGTGTGTAATTGATGTTATAAAGATATTTTGTGATGAGTTTGCTTTTAATTTATTAACATATTAAATAATAACGTCTGGCAGCACATCTAATTGCCAATATTTACTGGGATCTAGTAATGTGCATGAATGACTGAGATATTTGCAGCAAATGTAATGTGATAAGAATATATGTGTGAATTCTATTGGTAATAAACCTATAAACACTGCTAATTCTCTACTTGTTTGTTGGCTACATTTATAATTAAAGGCAATAATAAATCTCTGAAACAGAAGGTGAAACTGTCTAGACTGCAGAATCAGTGAGCTCTGTTTACAAACCCCTCTGTTGAGAAACTCCAGGGTTACAAGGTTACCTTTGGAAGAGATCATTCATTGAGCTTTGTCATTCACAAAATGAGGAGTGGTTTTCAACTTGGTATTGTCCTTGACCCCTCAGCTTCTCTGATGCTTGAAAACCAAGGCATCAGCAAACCTGTGGTCTGTAATTCCAAACAGAGTATATAATCTGACCTCTTTCACCACACCCGGGACCCCCTGCAGCCTGGGTTTCCATGGCACTGTCTTTTCCTTGGGTTACTCAGGAGACCGTGGACTGGACTTCTGGCTTCTAAACTCGACCCAGCCCCCGTAGGCTCTTCTCAGCCCAGTCAGGTAATATTATGGATTACTTAACACTGCTGTTAAGTCTCTATTTCTGAGAAAAATTCAAGCACCTCATTTATCCACAGACCTTCCAGGATCTTGCTGGAGTCCCAAGGGATTTTCGGGGCATAATTCTGTTTACCTTGCTCCAACCCAGCCGGCTACTTTGAAGGTCCAAGTACCCTCCATTCACGCACTTACCCAAGGACCCCCACATGCAGCCTTCTCCTCTAGGACACTGCCCTCAGTGCGGTCCCCCCTCGTGCCCACTTTAACACGCCACCCTTATTGCACTGCATTCTTTGCTACCCCAATTCTTGACTTTTATCTGCAGACCTAGTGTTTTCTAACCCACTATACATTTTCCTGACTTTATTAGTTTCCTCCATTGAAACATAACACTACGATGGCTGACATTGTCAGGGTTTTATAATTCTTTCCTGATACACTCCCCAGCACTTAAAATTTAGTTCTATAAAATGAGCTAAGTACATGCTGGTGGAATGAATATTTTAATATAAAGATCTATTATTTTAATATCATGCAAATATTTTTGGAATAAGTAATGATGGTCTTCAATAAATAAAACATACAGGATGACTAGCCAGCTACTGCACCACATTATCATATGTTTATAAACATTTTCCACCATCTTCCACGGCTTCCTGTTAAAAAGCCCATTCTCCAAGTACAACTTGTCATTGCTGCCTTTTGTATATGGGTATAATGTTGCTGTCATCTTTAATCAACTTCAACTATAACTTTGACTCTTCTTCCCAACTATAAAACCTAAAATGCCTGCTCGTCTCAGACACAGATGGCAATGAAAGAATCTTGTTAGAGTCGTTAAACTGAAATGGCAAGTATGCCTTGGAAAGAGAGTGCAGGTGCTACTGGGGAAAGTTATTACTTTATGTGCAGAAACAGCTGATGCTACTTGTGTTGGGAAAAAAATGAAGTTCAAATACTTCAATACATTTTACATTTGGAGTACATTTACAAAATAAAGCCCAAATTAAGCAAAAACTTAGTTTTAGCTAAAAGGGTCACACAGACATTTCTGCTTTTGTCAAAATGTGGGGTTCTTAATATATACATAAAGCTAACATGTTTTGTTTCTGTGTATTTGAAACACAGCTAATCAATTAACCTCTTAGGTACTGTGAACGTGTGAGTGGTTATAAAAAGGCTGTGCATCCATAGAGTATGCTGGCCCTGGGGGAATTACATTCTACCAAATATCATATCTCTAAAGGTGATAAACATTTTGTCTTTACTTGACAATCTCAGTGCAATTTTATAGCAGTGTGATGAGAGCAATTTCATAAAAATCAAACTTAGATGCATTCTAACTATATGGTAGAGTGAAGCGCTGTATTTCTGTCGTGTACATGAAGGTTATGTGTTGACTTCCTTATTGGATTGTTTTAGAAAGCTCATCAACTTTGAAAGGTCTATATATGTTTTTAAGTTTAGTTCTCCGTCTTGCATAACACAAAATGACTTGAACAATCTGGATACCTTTGGAATGTCCCCATTTGTCATTTCTAATATGACAGCCACATATGGAGGTCATGTTGCTTGAATATTTTTCTTATTTCAAGAGAATGTTCTTCCATCATAATCAACTCATTCTTGAAAGACATTTCAGGTTAAGAATTGCACTTTCGGATGACAAAGCGTGTTGATTTTTCTTGTTTGCCATACAAAGCACTGAACAAAGATTCACTCCTGAACATACTTAAGATTTTCCTAAAAGTTCTTCTTATAAGGACTTTATCGTTTAATTTTAATTCTACAAGTACCTCCTCCTCTATTTCAGGCTTTCTCCATGAAGCAGTTTTTCCACAGAACTTAACCTGAGGCTTTGACATTGTGGAATATTATCTGAAAACAATCTGTAGTGTATTGTATATGCATAACCTCAAATGACAACTTCCCTCTAGAAAGTAGGGAAGGAAAAGAGAGTAAGAGAAATATCAAAGGACCTACATCACAGAGTCAGTGTGAATTAGGCTGGAAAAACATTGCAGCGAGAGACTCTCACTGCTCAGCTTTGCTTTGCTAATCACTTTCCCTGCACTCAGCAATTACTTTAAAAGATTTCAGGGAATGAACAGAGCTCACACAGTCTGCCAAGGAGCACAAGCAATTATAAGATATGTCACATGTAATAACACTCAAGTCCAAAAAGTCCATAATGGTTTATTGCATCCTGAAAGTAAATTGACTCTGTATATAACTATTGTATAAATTCCCTCCCTTCTCATACTGAAAGAGGGTTAATATAAAGAAGACAGTCACTATACTAGAGGATATTAGCATGGCTTTCTCCAATGTTAGTATTTACTCCATTCGTGTTCCCTTTTTTTCTTCAAGTTACACAGCTCTGATGTCAAGAATTTCCAAATATAATGAGATGGAAAAGGCTCAGAATATTTTTGTTGTTTTTTACCCCTCTGCAGGTTGCAGTTGAATACATTTTTCTGTTCTCAACAGTGAAGATGTGACTCTCTAAGAGGAAAAGGTGAAAACATACCACATTCTTTTGGGCTTTTTGATGTAGCACAATGGATTGGTTTCCAATTTTAAATAAAACATCACACATGTCTTCATATTAGTCAGCTCTGCTGCTGTAACAAATGGCCCCTGATACTGAAAAGTATATTCTCCATCTTCAGACACAGCTCAGGGGTAGAGCATCTTGAGAATCAAAGAATAAGTTATAAATAAATAATAAGTAAATAAAAATGTATCCTCACTGATAAACTTACAAGATACAATAAAAATTAATTCAACTTGTAAAGCTATTAAGAAAGAGGCAAGACTATTGAGACAACTGTGTGCGTAGGGAGTGTATTTAATAGGCAGATTAATGAAAATGTGTCTTTTACTCTAAGATTTTTCTTAAAAAAAATTAAACATGCACCTGTCTACCTCTTACTGCCATTTCCAGTAGACTACTAGGAATTATTGGTGTCAACTGTATTTTCTCATCTCAGGGCTCACAGGGAAAGAACTGAGCTAATGTATGGGACACCACTTTTGCAGAAAAGGTCAAGAAATGATAGGGTATGCAAAGGCCTTTAAAGCTTTTTTTGGAATGCAGAGTATTTCTAGCCCTCTCCTTTCCTTTGCCCTGACAAAACCAATACTGAGAAGGTTAGAATCTATACCACTGCCCACACTGCCCCATATGGCAATGCCATGTGCTATGCCATAATATGCCAAATGATACTCTACCACACTTGTTTGTAGTGCATCCTGTCACTACTAATACTGCTATTTTTACAAATTTGACAATTACCCTGAAAGGTAGTGTCAAAGGTAGGATTTCAACTGTTTTTTTTTTTTCTATTATTCATTTTGTCGCAACAAAGCTTTGACCAATGGATGAATGAAAAGCTCACTGTCCTAAAAGCCCAGAACTATTAGAGAGATGACTTCTTGCAATTTAGAAATTGTTTTAATAATTTGACATCACGAGAGAATTCTTCCCAGATGAGCTGTGATCTCAGGCAGCTTTCCTTAAGTGCTGTACTTCAACACTGAATGGTTTAGCTCATAGGAAATTGTTCCTTCCCTTTCTTCTTTTACCATGACTTTGCTGTAAAAATTTGTAAACTTACTTTCTCATGTCCACTGGCCTAGAAGGCCGTGTAAAACTATCTTGACCAATGAAGTATGAGTAATATTTGCTAAGGAAATATTAGAAATCTTTTGGATTTTCTTACATAGTTGTTGCTTCTTTCTTCTCGCTCTGCTTCCTCTCATCCTTCACATTCTGTGTGCTCCTACCCAACCCAAATATGTGACAGATGGTCCAGCAGGATCCCCATGTAATTATGAATTAAAAATTAAGAAAATTTACAAACACATCTACTCAGACACTCTTGCATCACGAAATACTTATCTGGAACTGGTACACTCTGATTTCTTGGTAAATTAGAAAAATAGAGTGTCAATTTGTTTAAGCCACCCTTTAGTAGATTTTCTTACAACTTGGGTATAAACACAATGTTTAATTATTTAGCAGTCTGTCATGTTAAGAAACCTCACATGGTAGTTTATTCTCAACTTTTTAAAGATTAGCTTTTCTCCACTAGATTCTCTGGGTCTTCTCTTTATGACACACAAGAGAGGGGGAAACTGATAAAAGATGGGTAACATCCCTACTAAAATATGTAGAATTGAATGATCCAAGGTCTTTTAGGGATAAATTCAGTTTCGGTACAAACATATCAAAATCCATTCCATACTCTTAAAGAGTTGCTAAATATGAAAATGTAAATCAAATGTATCAATCAAAATTAACTTAAAACAGAAAAGCAGTCTCTGTGTCCTCTCTGCACAGGATTGGAAAGGTGTGGTAACGTGTTCCCCAGATTGTAATCTTACAAGTATGCCAAGTAGGATGTTATGGTTATCAAAAACAAATAGTAATTTTCATCATCATTTAAAGCTCCCCTTTTATATCTAGAGGAAACAGAGGAAAACATATGCTTAGTAATTTCAAATTATGGGTTCTTTCAACTTCACAGTCACAATTTCTGATTAAAGGCTTCCTGAGATGCAATTCTGCCCTAATGCGATAGAAATTAGCAATGGCATCAGTATTTAAACATGAATTTGAAATCCTCAAAGGGATGGAAAAATCACAACCTGATTTTCTATTCTTTCATTTCTGAGTCTTGGCCCTCTCTATGCCAAGTTTTAAATTGTATTTTGTTTTGTTGCAAACATTTTGGTTATTGTTTAAACCTGGCAACATCATTGCCACTTCAATAGCAAAAGAGCCTTCGGAGGAAGTCAGAACATTTGGGTCAGGGAACAACACAAAGTTTACAATAGTCCCAGTGTCCTGTGATCCTGAACCTAGAAAGACTGCCTTTCATCTAGAAAACTCAATTACCTTGAAGTAACACTCCTATTTACTTCTCTATGTAGAGTCACTGAGTAATCAGCTCACACAAGCAGAGCCCAGGAGAACACAGCACACGGAGAATTCGTAAAGGCCTGGGGAAGTCTACTTGCCAAATTGTAAATTGGCAAAGGAAAGTAACTTGGCGAGTATCAGTTTTGGAGAAGCAAACTGTTATCAAAAATTGTCAACAGAAATTTTGTTCAGTCCAACAAACGTGTCCATGAGTGATGTGAACTAATGGTTCACTATATTTTTGTTTTTTGATTTGGATAAAATCAGAACTAAAAAGTTTCAGCATGAATAGTGTTTACTTTTTGCAAATAATCCTCAAGCTAGGGTGGTTTACATACATGAATGGAATTGTATTTAACCAAAGCTAATTTGATACATGTTTAAGAAAAATGTTTTAAATTTCATAATAACATCCTTCTTATGTCTCAGCTTTTTATAGGAGGAAAACAAGACCAGTGCTTTGGAATTGAGACGCTGTGTCAACTTCCAGTAGGCTCTAAAAGTGACATTTCAGAATCTCCTCTTCAATTCACACAATTCACAACAGCCCTCTACCCAGGAGGTGCAGTGTGATAAAGAGACGGAATTCCTGATAATATTTACCAGAGGAAATCCTGAGGGACACGCACTAAATTGAATCATTCTTTAGAACTGAATGTCCCTTGTATCTTGAACAAACATCCACATAGGAGTATTCGAAATCACTTACTGTCTTCCAGCTTTGAAGAAGCAGGCTACACAGTGTGGAGAGCATCCTCCTAGGACACCCAAACCGCCACCACATCTGTCCCATGGGACTACTGATCAGTGTGAAAAAATAAAATTCATAAGAAATAAAGTGACACAACACACAGAGCACCTGCGGGACAATCGACAGAGCAGAGCTGCCACGAGGCGCTTTGTAGAAAACATCAGATTGGAATTAAGGTCAGGATGAGAAATATATTTGTTTCCTGTGTTACCATAAACAATGGATACTTGCTTCTGGTAGCTTAAATAGAAAGTTATTTTCTCATGAGTCTGAAAGTTCAAAACCTGAAGCTGCCGTGAGAGTCAGTTTGTTCTAAAGCATCTCCCTTTGGCACCTCGATAGGCTCCTCCCCTGGGGGTATTCTCAGGTCTTCCCTCGGTGTGTGCCTGTGTCTGAGCCCCCTCTTCCCTCGGGGACACAGGTTGGGTTGCCGCAGGACCACTGGAATGACCCAGTTTGACCTTAATCCCTCCTTTCAGACCTTATCCGTAATCGTGGTCGTGTTCTGAGGCACTAGGGCATGAGGACTTCAACACACGGTGTGGCCAGGGATGTGACCCGTATCATAACTGGAAGAAAAGTCAGGCAGACACAGGAAACTTGTGCTAAGACAAATATGGTTTTAGAAAAAAAATCAGTAAAATAAAAGTATATTGGCTTTTGTCTGATCCATTTTATTGTTGATATAGATTATTCATTATCAGGCATATAAAATATCATTTTTCTAATTATTGGGACTAATCAAAAGTCATCAAGTTTTAATAACAAATAAATGGAAATTTCTGAGATAAACAGATAAGGAAAACATTCTTACACTTTTTTTTGAGGAAAGAGGACTGGTTTTGAAAGTGAGAGGAGATTCTAGTGCTTGTTGGGTCTGACCTTCAAGACACTCCACACACATGTATTACACCCCTACTGGGCACGCAGCCATCTCCTCCAGTAAAAGAATGAAAAGATGGCCGCAGTGTAATCTTTGGTTCATTACACAGATCAGAGACTGAGTCTGAAAAACATGGGCAAAGCTGCTACTCGTCAGCGGATCTTCAGCCACCACTCACCTCGCCCACCAGAAAACACTGACCCCACGAGCCTCACTCCCTGTGGGCACCTGCTGACCACTCAGGAACTGACACTGCGTCCTTCCTATGGGGCATGGTGGTGCCCTGTGCACGATCCAGCGCAGTGCTCAGAGAGCCCAGGGCACTGTGGACACATCCTAACGACAACCACACAGTCCCTAGCTTTTAGGCTATGCTGCCTGCTTGTGGCCAAACCTGAGGTTATGTGCATTATCTCCCCCATTTGACTTAGCTCTTACTATTAACTTGTGGGTCAAACCCAATTATCATTGACATTTTTACAGTTAGGAAAGTGGAGGATTATAGAGTTAAAGAAAAATACCAAAGGTTCACAGTAGCAGGTATTTGTGCTCGGGATTTCATATTATCAAATGTAATAGAAAGAAGATACCACCAAGAGAAAGTTGTAATCTCTCCTCTTCTCAATCAGAAAAGGGAGAAAAACACAACTCGGAGTCCAGGACTGATTGCTCTATCTCCATAGCCATGGAGAAGCCACAGCCACTCCATACATGTGTGATGCAGTGTTCATTTGTTATTAGGTTTCACCAGTGAGACTTTTTGCAAATCAGGTCCTTTATATATTAAAAGAAACACATTTTGTTATATCTTAAGCTAACAGCAGGGCAAAATGCTACCTGTCTAAGACAATATGGGATCTTTCAGGTTCATTTCCTAACTTTCTGGTTCTTTTTTGTTTTTTTGAGGCAGGTGTCTTGCTTTGTAGTTCAGCCTAGCCCTGAACTCACTATGTAGCCCAGGTAAACCTTGAACTCAGCAATCCTCCTGCCTCTGCCTCTCGAGTGCTGGGATTACAGGTGTGAGCCATTATGCCCAGCTCTTTCTATTAACTGAGCTACATTAACTATCTGATCTAGTTGTGAGTTTCAAAGATTAAAAGAAATAACATATCTCTCTGAAAAATTAAACTTTCTCAGTGATTACTCAGTCATAGATTCTGTATTGTTTGAATAAAAAATGCACTATTTTATTGTCATTTCATATTAATGCTATTTTTATCTGTTTATTTATTATTTGTAACTAGGATAATCATAGGAATGTATGCATACCTATTTTTGTTAATAGACACAACAGGCTACAAAAAATAAGAATTTACAGACATCTTAATATATCTGAGTATAGCAAGCAACACTTCCAATTTTTAATATAGTTACCAGACTATCTACACAAACAGACTGTGTGTTTAACATTTTCCTGGAGGCTTTAAACTGTGCTAAGCAATATTTAAAAA
>PVIC010012114.1:0-40245 GCA_004025085.1 Thryonomys swinderianus
AAAAACACCTTTCTCTTTAACACCTTCTTAGTATTTACACATGGCTTCGATGGCAGGACAGGACAGCCTTCCCCCTTACAACCCTAAGGCCTTGTGCAGCATCCAGATTATCATTCTATTAATAATTCCTCATTGATTAGGGCCACCCAATTTAAGAAACTCAGCTATCTGGGTAAAAATGCGGGCTGGAGATTTAGCTCAGTGGTTCTGGCGCCTGCCTCAGAAGCGCAAGGTCCTGAGTTCGATCCCGGTGACCACATAGAATGCTGGGTGTGGTGACTCATGCCCACCAGCAATCAATACCACATACCACAGTGCTGGGCGTGGTGGCTCATGCCTTGTAATCCCAGCACTCAAGAGGCAGAGACAGGAGGATTGCTAAATTCGAGGCTTGCCTTGGGCTACATAGTGAGCTCAGAGCCAGCCTGAACTACAGAGCGAGACCCTGTCTCAAAAAAAAAAAAAAGAGAATTAACTTGTGTCATATTCTGGTACAAATTCCCCAATGTTGTGTGTGATTGTGAGCTGTATATAAAATGAACCAATAAAGAGTTGAATTAAAAAAAAAAGAAACTCAGCTGTCCACAAACTCCTATCCTTGTGCTCATTTCTGTAATGACAGATCAAATATGTAAAGCAGACAGACAGCCCCGTGGTGGACATGGCTGGGAGGACAGGCTAATCAGTGAGGCTGGCTGGCAGCAGCACATGAGTGGGTCTATGGGCAGGGATTCCAACCAGTGAGGTTGAAGGTGTCTTTCTCCCCAAGTAGCCAGCCAATCAGGCCCTCAGTCATTGGAGGTGGAAGGGATGAGGCCCTTACAGGCCTCATGCTTGGTACGGAGTTGCCGGAGGTGATGGGACTGAGTGAAGGCCTCTCCCTATTGTGTATCCAGATGTGCTGGATCAACCTGGAGGCAATGCAGAATCCCCTGCTGCACTCAGCACAGAGGAAGCCCTTCTTCCCAGAGGGGACTGTGGGTGCCACTTCCCAGTGGAGGAGTGGGCAAGGGCCTGGCCGCACTGTGAGCACTCACAGAGTCTCTCACTGTGGATCAGCTGAGGCACATTTTTGCCAACACCACTGCTGCTTCCAGGGAGTCTTGAATCTGGATGATCCCACAGTCCTCCCTCTCCCAACTAGATGGCTACCCAGACATCTCCGTAGGTTTCTGCCCCACACCTTCTGCACTAAAGGAGTCTGGGAATTGCCGTTCTCTCCTACAGGATGGAGGCTGCCGCTGCAGTCAGGATGGCTGTGAGTTCCTGGGGAGCAACGCAGCTCCCCAGTGTCCCTTTCATTGCCTGGTTCCCTGCCATCCTCATCCTCTTTCTAAATCCCTGCTCATCCTCTGGCTGTCCTGGGTAGAGCTGTGGAGACACCCTCTGCCCTGCCCACTGTGGGAGTCTTCTCGTGCCTTCTCTTGTTGTCTGTGTGTGTCTTAGGAAGAACCTTGGCCTTGGCTCTGGGTACCTTCAAGAGGGGAGATGTGGACAGGAAACCACCAAGAATGTACTTCATCACTTAAATGATCAGAGCAACCAGTTCTCACTACAGCCTTCTTGGAACAACTGGTATTGGTGCTGGGTATATTGTTGGGCTTCATGGGGTGAAGGAGCTAGGCCCTGCTGAAAATTCCACAGTTGCCCTTTTTCCTTTTGGAAATCCCATTTGCTAGGAGATTCTGATGACCATCCTGTCTAAGGTAGCCAAGGACGGAGGACTTTTCTAGTGCCAGCAGTTTGCCACTCTGTCTGGGGTGCTCATAGCCCAAATGCTTGCCAGAGGGGTCTCGGTGTAGCCTGCAGGAGGAGATCGCAGGCAGCAAGCTCTGGCCACCCCAGGGACCCTCACAGTGTCCTCTGGCTAGAAAGCTGGAAATAGGCTGCTATGCCCACAGAGAGTGCCCAGATGATGTCAGTGGGGCCTGCCTCCCAGGTGTGTGGGCCACTTCTGCCAGAGACAAGGAGTAGCCCCTGGGAAGATGGGAGTGAGGGAGACACTCAGTGCATCCTTGACAAGACCCCAGCTGCCTTTTGGTGCCTACACTGGGCTTCTCAGGTCATGGCAGGGAAGAGCTCACAACTGCTCATGCACATAGGGGGCACACAGGCAGCCCTCTAAGGGGATGCCCACTGGGTGCTTTAGTTGCCTTTGACATTTTAAATATCTGCAAGAATTAAGATTCCATGCCATGTTTATTTTCATTAAAAAATAGGGTAAATTACTTCCTGTTGAAATATTTCATCTCGGCCCCAGGTGTGCCACGTGTGCCCTGGCAGGTACTCCTGGCGTATCACTGCATGCCTATGGAGGAGCATCTTCCCTAACTTGAGAAGCACAGGTTCTGTAGGCACAAGACTCAGGAGCCCCCCAGGGTTTGTTTTCAGGGTTTTATTTGGGTTTGAAGACACAGAGAGACAGCCTACCGAGGTGGATTAATAAGGTTTGGGTTTGTGCGAGTGACCCATGTCACTGGACTGACAGGCAGATGCCCTCAGGGTTGAGTTGGCTCTGGTCTTGGGACCCTCTGAGGATGCACAGGAGTTCTTATTAATAGTTCCCATTTTCTAGGCACATTTGTAAACCAGGCTTCATGTCAAACATGTCACAAACAGTTCTTCATTTATTCCTTCCAGCAACCTTTATGGTAGGAGTTATTACAGTTATTATATTACTCATTCCATTTTATAGGTCAGAGCACTGAGGTTTAAAGAGGTTACTTGCCTGCTAAAGGCCCACAGCTCACACAGCTGGGGCCTCTCTAATTTCCAAGTTCCTGAGCCCAGCCCTATACTCTGCCTTCCAGCTGTGGCCTTCAGACGGAAGCCCGCCCTGGGCTTGAGCCAAGAGCAGCCACAGCGTCTAGAGGAGAAGGAGCCACTGCCCTTTGCTGGCATCCAAGCCCCTTATGTTTTCTGGAACAAAGAATCTTGGCTGCAGGGCTTCACTGCTGGCTCCTCCCTGTTCTCAGTGACCCACATTGCCCTTGGTGAGAGAGGCCAGGGCCACCTGCTGGGGCCCAGACACAGGCTTCAGACACTGTTGCTGGATGGTCAGGAGGTCGAGTCCTGGAGTGGTAATTCCCTTCTGCAAGCTCCCTGAGAGAGGGACACTTTCCACCACTGTCTTTGCAGGGATAAGAAGCGCCTCTGTGTTCTTAGTATGGCCTGTGAGCACCCCTGTCTCCTCACACTGGCTGTCCCCACCGGCTCGTCACCCCCGTACTGTGTGTGTGGAGGGAGGAGCCCTCGCTCTCCACTCTGGCTACCCGAGCTGTAGATGGAGGGCCAACAACACATTGCGATCCTGACGGGGTTAGACATATCATACTCCTTTGTGCCCCAAAACTGAAGGCCGTCTCCTTCTACCTTGATGCTTCATCCCTGTAACATGTCAGAGCGGCTGTCAGGAAACCAAGGTTGACATATTCTCAACACAGTCCATCTTAGGGAACAGGTGTGTGTCTGTCTGCATGTGGGGCCCACAACTGACAGATTTCCTATGACTTGCTCCCCGTGTCAGTACTTACTCGGACTAGCATGCTTGGTCAGGCTATGGCCCCCATCAGGGCAGCAATAGGATGCCAGATTTATATGAAGCAGATTGCTGAGATCTCTTCCTTGTTATGTGACGAAACATTGTGCATGTTGCTGTCGAACCGCTCTGCAGACGGCTCATGTCACCCTCTCCCCACTCCACATCCAGTACCTGCGCCCTTCTCTGTGGCCAGCCTCTTGTTCCCTCCCTCCGGGGTGCAGCCGACCTCCTCAGGGCCGCACACAGCCTCCCACTCGCTGAGCCCTTCTGAGGGGCCAGACTTTCAGAGGGGGCTCCCTCTGCCTGAAGCCACACCCCAGGGATGCCTGTGTCCCCTGTTCTCTGTAGCTGTCAAAGGCTCTCTCAACTCTCAGAAGGACCTGGAGGAGGACAGGAGCTTAAGGTTGGAGTTTCTGGCGAGGTCTGTACAAATATGCCTGGTGGAAGAGGAGCACCAGCGCCGTGCTGTGCCGTCCCCCTGCTCTCTCCAGGCGCTGTCACCCCACACCGTGAAGCACAGCGCTTCCCCGGAGCTGTGCCCGCATCTGCCAGCCAGCAGTGAGCCCGGCGGAGCTTCCGGTCTTCCCACCTCACACGTGAACACTGCTTCGGTGAAGCGTTTGGGCTCCTGGCCCCTCGCACTCTCGCTTCGTTCCGTCCAGACTGTGCTGAGTCCACCCCAGGGCCACCTCCTCCCACCCTTCTCCCGTCCACTGGCCTCAGGCCTTGATCTTTACCTCTGGCTTGGAGGTGAAGGGAGCAAGGTGTTGCTTACCTGGACACTGCAGACAGCAGTGTGGGGTTTCCTGCCCTGGCTTACGTCCCACGAGGCCTCTCAGTGGTGGGGACCAGCGTGAGGACAGATTAGCAGAAACCGTGTCTCTACCTCTTGCGCTTTTGTGTCCAGTCCAGCAGCTGCAGAGAGAGCCGTGGAAGGTGCTCAACCTCCCTGCCTGCACCCCTGGGAAATAGAGTGGCGCTGCCCTCTGATGGGCTGCCTCTGTCTTCCTTTCGGCCACAGCCAGCTTTCCATCTCCTTTTCCGTCCCTCAGAGGCCGCGCAGTCCTCCTGCTGGTGGCTCTGTGCTTCTTGGTCATTTTTATTCATTCCTTCCACAGAGCAAGCCGTCCATCCTTCACTCCCATGCCGGGTGCTGCTGGGCCACTTGTCACACGGCAGCTTCCCGAGGAGCGTGCTTTTCCTCCCAGGGAGTCAAAGGGGGATATTGAGGTCATAATCCCAGCTTTCTGTGCTTAGAACCCAACTTCTCAGGGCTGGGGGTTGAGCAGGAGTGGAGAAATCCCACAGTTCTTTGCAGCAGTTCAGTAACAACCCCGTGGCCATGCGGCTGTGGTCAGGGTATAGAGGGATCATTTTCTGTCTTTAGTTATATAGCTGTTTGCATATAGTGGCCTACCCAGAACTATTCTTTGTCTTTCAGAACTATTTTCGTCAAGTTCATTTGAAAGAGGAAGGTTGACACCGGGTATTCATCATCCTTATCAAATATAATGTACATTGCTTAGGGGGAATTTTCAGGATGTTAACAGAGGAGATAGGAGTGTGGTACCTGTTATGTTGTCAGGTGACTAAAGATACAATGATTGACGCACAGTTCTGGGTCTGGGTTTGGATCCAACCACTTACTAGCTGTGTGACTTTGAGCCAGTTACTTCACCTCTGTGTGCCTTTTTCTCATCTGCAAAGTGGAGACTGGTGTCATATCACTGTCCCGGAGGTCTTGGGAAAATTACATAAGGTGCTGCCTGTAAATAACAGCACAGTGTCTAGAACGTCGTGTCCAGGAAAGATAACTGGCTTCATTGCTATTCTTACGCTGACATGAGGGGTGTGGATAACACAATTCCTTTTATATCCCCATGGACTTGTTAGGACTGCAACTCTGCTGGGAATCCTGGCCTCCAACCCATTGTTTTGAAAGGCAGCTCTCCAAGTGTGATCAGGAGAAACAGAGCCCTTCTGCCCCTTAGACTATTGCAGGTGTGATGTCAGAGAGAGGAGCAGGCAGCAGACATGCCACTAGGGGGTCTCAACCAGATCTCAGTATTAGGAATAAGATTCAAATCCTGATGTTCACAAAGCCTCTGAAATAACGTGCAGAACACAGTAAGTAAGTAGATTTATTCTGCTTGGGATCTTTAGCTTATGTGATCCAGAAAAAGGTTTAACAATTGCTGACACCGGGGTAGGGTCTGAGAGGAAGAGAGAAGGTGCGTAATTAAAATATGGTAATGTATGGAGTCATCCCTGTCCCATGTCCTAATACTGTTCTATGTGCCTCGTGTGACCATGTCATAGTCTTTGGGCTTCACACATCTTTGTCAGAAATATACTTAATTCTCTGCTGATTGGTGAAAGGCCTTACTGAGGTGAAAGCTGCAGGTGAAGTGTGTGTGTGTGTGTGTGTGTGTGTGCGCACGCGCGTGTGTGTGTTCCTTTCCATGCTGGCTTCAGTAAAGGTTTACATCTATCCAACACTAACTAGTTCCCACACTATGCTGATATCTTTCTGCAGTGTCGCGATCGTTCCTCATTCCAGTCAGACGGACTGACCATTAGTAGTGTCAGCCCCCAGTTCAGGTGGAGGACACTGAGGCCCACCTAAGTACCTTATCAAAGGTCACAGACATAGAGTTACTATGTAGAGGGGCCATGATTCAAGTCCAAGATACAGGGGTCTGTACTCTTCACTACAACTGCCAAGGTCTGCAGTCACTGTCCCCTTGGGGCCTGGATGCTTGGCCTTTGCTTCATTCTACCTTCATTCCTTCCTGGAATCCCTTCGTCCCTCCACCCAAAGCTCTGTGACAGATCATGTGTGGTCTTGGCAGGGACTAGCCTGGAAGACATTCTTGTTCCTCGGCTCAGCTGCCCAAGAGATAGTTCTCAAACATCCTGTCCCTGTTCATCAGCCTTGACAACCATTTGTTCGGCACACATTCTGTTTTCTGGAAACCATGACCTTAAAATTCTGTTAGAACTAGTAAAGAAATTTATGGAATATTCTTAAGTGAATAAATAGAACACAAATGTGTAATTACCATATTTTTCCCTAGTATGAGAAAATGAAGGTATAAACAAGGTCCAGAATGTGTAATAGGTATTATAAAATAGGAAGAAAATGTTCAAAGGGAAGGGGGAAATTGGTGGGGGCAGGGGAAAGCAAAGAAGGGAAAGAAAACATTTGATGGTAAAAACAACAACAAAAATTTGAAACAAAGCTTATGTATATAGGGTTGGGGGTTGTAGGGAGGGCAGGAGAGTGGGAAAAAGGAGAATCAAGACTATCATGTACAGATCCAAATTTTAATGATGAAAGTGATCATAATGTGTACCTAATATGGACCAATACATTCAATAAAGAGAAAAAAATTCATGGAAGTAGTAGAACAAAGGCAACACACACAAATCAGCTATATTTCTATACTTAGATAATATGAAAAGAACTCCATTTACAAAAGCATCAAAAAATAATATCCTTGAGACCAGAGATTTAGCTCAGTGGTTCTGGCACCTGCCTGTCAAGCTCAAGTCCCTGGTTCGATCCCAGAAACCACATACAACAATATTGGGTGTGGTGACTCATGCCCACCAGCAATCAGTACCACACAGCACAGTGTTGAGCGTTGTGGCTCATGCCTGTCATCCCAGCACTCGGGAGGCAGAGGCAGGAGGATTGCTGAGTTCAAGGCTTGCCTGGCTACATAGTGAGCTCAGGGCCAGCCTGACCTTCAAAGCGAGACCCTATCTCAAAAAAAAAAAAATTACTAATAATATCCTTAGGAGTTAGAATCTAACCAAAGAAGTGAAAGACTTAAGCAATGAAAACTAATAAACTTTTCTGAAAGAAACTAAAGAAGACATTTCCATGTTATGTTCATGGGTTAGAAAACTTAATATTATATTATGTCTACATTAGTATTACCCAAAGCAATCTATAGATTCTGTGCAACTCTCAAAATTCAAACATTATTTTTCATAGAAATAGAAAAATCCTTTAACTGGTAGATAATTATAAGGTGTAGCAAACAAGGGAAAAAATCCTGAAAAAGAGCAACAAAGTTGGAGGAGTCAGAATTTCTGGTCTCAAGTCTTATTGCAAAGCTGTATCTTATTAAATGGGAATAAGATAGTCTACTCATATAATAGTGCTGAGGAAATAGGGTGTGCGCACAAAAATGAGAATTGACTATGAATTAATACCATATATAAAAATTAACCCAAAATGGATTAAAGGTCCTAATAAAAGAGTCAAAATCAGAAGACATAGGGCAAAAGTTTCATAACGTTTAATTTGGCGATGATTTCTTGAATTGAATGACACAGGCATAGGCAACAGAAGAAAAGATATATAAACTAGGCTTTATACAAATTAAATCTGTGTATCCGAGGGCATTATAAACAGAGTTAAAAGGCAGCTTGTGGAGTGAGAGAAAATATTTATAAATCATGCATCTGAGAAACAGACTAATGCCTAGAATATATAGAAAACCCCTAAAAGTCAAAGGAAAGAGGAAGAGGAACAGAGAGAGGAGAGTGGTAGGGGAGAGAGGGGGAGAGAGGAGAGAAATCTGATTTATAATGAACAAAGGACTGGAATGGACATTTCTCCAAGGAAGATCTACAAATGGCCAAGAAGCAGATGAAAAGTTGCTCCCTCATCATTAGAGAAATGAAAATCAAAACCACAGTGAGATGCCAAGTTATACTCATTGAAATTACTACTACCAAAGAATATCAAGTCTTAGTGAAGATATGTAGAAGCTGAAAGCCTTATATACTTGGTAGGAATATAAAATGGATGCACTTTCTATGGAAAAGTTTGACAAGTCCTCAAAAAATTAAAAATAGAATTTTCCTATTACCCAGCAAATCCACTTCTGGGCATATCTCAAAGCATTGAAAGCAAGGTTTTGAAGAGATGTTTGCATACTAATGTTGGAAGCAACATTATTCACAATAGCTAAAATGTAGAAGCTGCATGTGTCTGTTGACAGATGAACTGATAAGGAAAATAGAGTGGAATGTTATTGAGCTTTAAAAAGAAAAGAAATTCTGATAGGGTGCAACATGGATCAACCCTAAGGCCTTTCTTCTTATTGAAGTAAGCCAATAACAAACACGACAAACACTGAATCATATACCTGGATTAGTTAAAATCATAGAAATTGAAGTAGAAAGGTGGCTGCCAGGGGTCGGAGTGTAGAGGAGGGTGGGTGAAGAGATGCTTCATGGTAGAAATTTATTTTCACTTTTGCATAACAACAAGTTCTCAAGATGGATAGTGGTGATTATTTCATAAAAATACAAATACTTAATATCCTGAAATTATACTCTGGAAGTGAATAAGATGGTTACATTTAGATTTTATGTGCTTTACTACAATTAAAAAATTGTAAGCATGCCATTGACACACACATAGGGACACATCTGGATTTTTACCTCTTTTATGTTTTAGTTTTCTCTTTTCTCTAGTTGATGTCACCTTCCTTCTACTCACCCAACTGAAAATCTGATAGTCAAACCGGACATTTCACAACAGGGCATTGATTAGTCTCTCACTCTTTTTTTTTTTTTTCCTCATGTTAATAACTGGAGAAGAGGAGAAGTGGCCAGGAAAAAAGGTTAAAGAAGTAAACAAAGGAGTTTAAAAGGGTCTGAGAAAGACAAGATGTGCCGGAGATCAAGGGAAGAAAATGGTTCAGAGAGAAGGGAGGGGACCATTATGTTAAGTCTTGTGGAGAGCTGGGTTAATGAAGATTAGGAATTGACCATTTGATTAGGCCACTTGGGAATCACAGCCTGATTGGAGCGGATTTAATTAAGGGAGAAGGGGAATTGCAGGCAAGGCTGTGATCAGATGACTCAAGTTTTACTGTAAAGGCAAACAAAGGAATGAGCCGGGCGTCCTTCAGGGAGTGAAAAAAATGTGGGATCCAGGCCGAGCAACAGGGTGCCTGCTGTAAGGCGGTGACAGGGGTCGGTGCAAGGACATGCACACAGGCGTGGGTGTGTAGGCAGGAGCAGAGGGCACGCTTGAGGGCATTCTCTTGCCAGAGCTACTTTTACTGAGTGAAGTAAGGCCGAGGTCACCAGCTGAGGTGGAGGGTGTGGGAGGAGATGGGGGAAGCCTGAAGAGCAAGAAGAGGAGGAGAGTGGTCATGACCTAAGGCGGAGCAGCTCGGAAGAGGTTGTTCTTCCCTCCCGCCTGTCTAGTGTTGTTGTGTGGGCACGAACACAGAGGAGGCACAGAAATGGATTAACCAGGGCAGAATTTTGCCACACAAACACGAGCAAGCCAAAGAACAGAGCTGAAGGTGATGGCATTTGAGAAAGAAGTGATTAAAGTGATAAACTACAGCGTGTCAGGGGAGAGAGATCATGTGGGGAGAAGAGAGAGTTAAAAGGGGGAGGGTCACGGTTTCCTCCTGGGCTGAAGGGGAGGTGGGACCTCAGAGGCAGTGGAGGGCACTTAGGAGGTAGCACTGGGGAGAGAAGAAGATGCAAATTGAGGGTGGGCCTGCGGTTGTTCTGGAAGCAGGCTTTACACTTTGGCCATTTGAATATTTGGTGTGCGGTGGACAAGATCTTTGGAGGAGAGGTGCTGAGAAGCCAGCTCTATGCAGTTGCCATTCCAAGCCTGGTGGCAAAGTGGGGTTGCTAACAGTTGTAATGAGTTAGCTCTGCATCACTCTGATAAAAGCTGGACATAACTTGGCTCGTAGGTTTGGTTGTTTTTTTTTTTTTGAGGGGGGTGTTTGTTTGTTGAGACAGGGTCTCACTTTGTAGTTCAGGCTGGCCCTGAGCTCACTATGTAGCCCAGGATGGCCTTGAACTCAGCAATCCTCCTGCCTCTGCCTCCCGAGTGTTGGGATTACAGACGTGAGTCACCACACCCAGCATTGTGGTGTGTGGTTACTGGGGATTGAATCGGGGATCTTGCACTTGCTAGGCAGGCACTGGAACCACTGAGTTAAATCTCCAGCCCTTGGCTCACAGTTTTGAAAGCTTTGGTCCCAGGGTATTTGGCACATTGCTTTGGGCCTATGTCAGGCCGGCACATCATGGTAGGGAGCACACAGCAGAAGGGCCTACTCATTTTATGACACCCAGAAAGCAGAGGGAGAGGAAGGGTCTGGGGTACCAACACCCCTTTCAATAGCACAGCACACTCCCAGAGATGCAACTTTGCTCTAACAGGACCCAGCTTTTCAAAGCTCCCTGCTACCCCACGCCTTGAGCACATGGGCTTTTGGGAGACACCTATTCCATCAGTAGCGGATAGTGGTCCAGCTGAGATCCACGTCAGGAATGAAGGAAAGTAATCTGGGGTTTGCAGGGGGGCTACACTGAGGAGGGTGGTGCTGCAAGCTGATAACTCGATATGCAAATCTGGGCAGCCGCAGGAAGAGGGAGAGTGGTCTGAAACAGTATGGAGGGGTGAGAAAGATACTGCCCTGCTAATGTGAGGAAGGGTGTGGAAAACAAAAGGAAGTCATCACTGGAGAAGGCTGTAGAAGAAAGCCAAGAGCAAGGAAAGCGAAAAGGGGAGGAGACTCTGGAAAATATAGGATGTGTCTATCCAGCTGAAAATGTTTCAGTTACTTCCCACCGTGCTTTGAACCTGTCAAACTGAGTCGAATGCCACCCTGTTGCCATCTCTAGTCCATGTTCCTTAGCATATTTCTTGGAAATGCCAGGGTCTTTCCAAGCCCACGACCTTTGCATGTGCTGTCATGTTCTTTCCTTTCTTATAATTGTACCTCTGCCTCTACTCCCGCCCTCTCTGCCTGCTGAGTGTCGTTGCCTCTTGCCAGACACCTCCTTAAGTCAGAGCGCTATGCTTGGTGTCAATAGCCGCAGTGGTGTCTGTACAAACTATCTCCCCTCAGATATCTCACAGTCGATCTAGTGGAGCAAATGAAGCAGGGAACAGGTGGTTTGGGAGTGTCCCAAGGGCCCTGTGGAAAAACACCCAGAGCATGCGGAAATGCACAGGAGAAACTCATAAATGGGCCGTGATGGTGGTTGAGGTGCAGCAGCAGGCAGGGTGCCGCAAGCTCCTCTGGGAGGTTGGGGTGTGGGGGCTGAGGGGTAATGCTGCGTGCCCGTGCTAAAGCAGGATCTATGGACTTGGGCTTTCTCCGGGGATTGTGGGAACCCTCAGAGGTTGTAGAAAGTGCTGAAGATTTAAGAACAGAAGCAGAGTATTATTTAAATTTATTCTGTCTTTGGACCCTGATGCCCACAGCATTCTGGGGTATAAAATAAGCCCTAATGCTGTCTGGGGTGGGGGTGGGGGGTGGGGGTGTTGGTGTTTGGCCACGATCTTGGAACAGCCAGAGCTACAGAATGGTCTGGACTACTGACTTCCTACCCACAGACAGTGTCAGTAACCAGTTTTGTAATTGCACATCTCCATCTTATTCTATTGCCGAAGAGTCAAATAAGAAGAAAATAACTGACTGGAATTATTATAACACTCCCTCAGTCCCATCCCAGACAATGAGCTTTCATACTTCTTCTCTCTGATTTCACACCACAGGATAACACACTTAGCTGTGTTACTTTTCCTGGGCACTTACAAAGTTGTAGACTTGCATTATAATGCAAAGAGGCCCGAACTTTCATCTCCATTTCATACAAGAGGAAACCAAAGCACAGAATATTAAGTAATTTCCCTTTGTCACAAAGCTAGTAAGTTACAGAGCAAAGACTGGAATCTATGTCTTCTGGTTCCAGACCCCATGTTCTAACCAACACTTACACCATCTCTAAATCTGGTGCTTTCTAAGTTGTCAAAGTAAGGCTGAGTTAGGTTCAAATTGGGAAGATGTGAGGTATATTACACAGAGGACCCACCACTGACCAATGTTTCACGGCTACCACACTTGTTCCTCCAGGCCTGGGGCTTCTGGAGCAAAGCTCTGCAGGTTGAGTGCAGGAGGCTAGCTGCTCAGCCTTGGCTTCCACTGGCCTGGTCAGCTGAGATCTCTGGAGATGTTTTCTGTGTCTACTGGTGAAGGCTTCACAGCCTGCAGCCCACAGCACCACATAGCTGCGAGTCCCTTCCTTAGCTTTCCTAGGGGCACATGCTCTCAGTGAAACACGTGCCACACGTTATCTGTCCCTGCCATTCAGCACTGGAAGCAGTTGGACTGAAGAGCTGTTCAGGGGACCTTTTGGGAGCATGTGCCTTCTGGTGACACTTCCTGGAAATACACTGTGATTCTCAGGGGCAATCTGTCCTATACCCTTCACCGGCTCCATAAAAACAGAACTCTTACTGCCCTGCCCACCTATCTTGCCCCAGCTATTCCTCTACCCAGCTCTGGCCAGTCAAGAGTGTCTGCTTTGTGATCTAGGTACACGTTACCTGTGTCCGCTCTAGTACCCCAATTCTTTTGCCTTTATCATTCCTTTGCTTTTTTATAGCCTTGAAAATCATTCTCAGGAAAGCTTTTCTGTTCAGTCAAGTTGTCTGTGTTCCCATTGAATTACAGATTATACAGCTCACCTTCTTCATCCTGTCACCAAGATGAGACAGGTCCAGAGGGCAAGCGATTCATCCAAGTCACCTGAGGAGCTTACTGCTTTCAGTGGAATCATCTAAAGAACAGGAATCCTGCCTTGACCTTCTTCTAAATCTACGAACTGTACAAATTTGCTTCAAATCCTCCTTACGAGAGCCTTGAGTTCCTATGTTTTCTTGATTTGCACTTGAGTTTCTCTAAATTTGGGGCGAAGCCAAGGTTGCTGAACCCTTCACAGAGCCCAGGGGTCTTGTCCTTGGGCATCTGTCCACATGAGTGGCTAGGGTGATATCCGGGCTCTTTGGCATAGTGGTGGCAGGCCTTTTGGACGAGGATAACTCTGTCATCTTTGGGGCCTAGAAATTCACAGCCAGGCTAGTTTCCAGAGCTTCCTGGTATTGTGCAGCCACTTCTCTCAGGACCCTGATACTTCTCTGAGTCCCACAGGCACAAATGCAGCAGCAGTGATCTAGAAGCTCCTCCCTGTAGGGTCCCTGAACTCTCCGCTGAGGGAGAGGCCTTCTCTGGCTCTTGCTTCTTCAGATCACTCTGCTTCTCCCCTCAAGCCAAACATCCTTCTGGCTCTTTCACAATAGCCCTTCAAGACCTCTAAAATGTAGACCCTAAGTCAGCAGAAAAACCTGTTTCCCTTTCTTAATCTTTATATACCCCCAAATTGAGAAGAAATGTTTGCATTATATCACTTGGGAACAGCTAAGAAGCAATGAAGCCTAAAACCAACAGCCAGAAATTTATGGGACTAGACCTCTCACTTAGCATCTTCTTTCCCATTAATCGGCTGGCCAACCTATAGGACTCAGCTCAGATATCACCTCAGGTGGAAATGATGCATATTCATGACTCACTCTCATGTCTCACTCTCTTCAGAGAGCCTTGTATCAACAGCCCCTTGCTACTTCCTGTCAGGAGCCCCACAAGTGCATGCTAAAATGAACCAGATTCAAGACAAGGTGACGGATGAGCAAGACCTACCTGTTGACTGGTGGGTGACTACCCCAGGAAGACAGGCTTCAGGGAGAAGCAGCAAAAAAGGCACACGATTTGGGGGAACACTTCACCCTCAGAACAGGACATTCAAAGGCAAAGCAAAAGAGGCATGGTGGTTCCTGCACTTTGGGGTGGCTGATGCAGGAGAATTGCAAGATTTGAGCACAGCAGCCTGAGCTATTTAGTGACTTAGTGAAACCCTGTCTCAAAACAAAAAACATAGAAAAGGACTGAGCATATACTATAGTGGGAAGCCCCCAGACCCAATCCGCAGTACTGAAAAAGAAGATGGAGGAAGAAGAAGAGTAGAAAGAGAGAGGATAGGGAAGAGGAGGGGAACATATAAAAGAGGGAGAGATGGGCTGGGGATTTAGCTTGGTGGTTTCGGCATCTGCTCTGTAAGCTCAAGGTCTGGAGTTCAATCCCCAGTACCACATATCACAATGCTGGGTGTGGTGGCTCATGCCTATAATCCCAGAACTCGGGAGGCAGAGGCAGGAGGATTGCTGAGTTCGAGGCCAGTTTAGCCTACATAGTGAGTTCAGGGCCAGTCTGAACTACAAAGCGAGACTCTGTCTCTATTAAAAAAAGGGGGGGGAGAGAAAGGGGAGAGCAGAGGAGGGGAAGAAAGAAGAGAGAAGAAAAGGGGGAGAAAGGAAGAAGAGGAAAGGGCAGAGCCAGATTCCCTAACTCCAGATCTATTTCCAGCAGGTATTGAAGAGCCTGGGATGTTTCTAAGACTAACCAGCAGGTGGCAACATTAGCCCTTGAATGAGGCTAATGCTGTGGCAGGGCAGAAGCATCAGGGATCTTTCCTGCCCAGGGAGGCAGTCAACAGGAGGACTTCTCTAGGCCAGTCTCGGTGTGATATGAGGCCCAGACAAGTCCAGGATACCAGCTGCCTGGCACAGGAAAGGAGGAAATAACCCACGTAACCAGAATAGAACCAGTTATAGTTCCAATGTTTTTCTTACTTCCAGCCCTGTAAGGGTTTTGTAATGCTTCTGGAAAGAGGGAGATAAAGGAAGAGGAGACGGAAAAGAAGAAACAAATTCATAGGTCTTGTGCTGGAACGCCTGAGTCAGAATCATCTTGGGACTCCCAAGAGGAAGGCACAACTCCCCTGTGAGTGATTAAGTGTTCAAAGGCCCTACCTTGCAATCCCCGAACCCCGCTGTTTATTCATTGGGAAACCCAAGCACAAGCCACGGGCCTCTCCTGGGAGGCTGAGTCAGCTCTCTTTGAATGTAGCAAGAGAGCTGCTGGCTGGAAAGATCAACAGAGCCTTCATGGAGACATTCCCTCTCTCCCTTCATCTTCTTCTCAGCCTTGCCAGGGTGGCAGCCTGGCACGGCTACCCCACATCCCAGCGTTGTTCTCTAGGCTGAACTTTCATCCACCTCTTCGATGAGTTTGCAGAGGAAGGCAGCTCCGTCCCTCTCACGCAGGCAGTGTCTCCAGGAGTTCCTCAGAAGACTGAGGCTCACATGGGCATCTTGATGCGGACCTGGGCACAAGGGGACAGGGTCACCTGTGAGTGGGCAATCTGGGGCGGCTGGCTTTCAGCTTGGTAACAGGTGTTCACATCTCTGCAGCTACTTCTTGCACCCTCCCCAGGCCGCCATCTACAGATGGTCCCGGGCAGAAAGCTGCCAACGCCAGTAAAGCTGGCGGCAGGGAAGCCCAGGAGCCCACGGCAGCACCAACTCGAAGTTGTGTCCCTCGGATGGGACACATCCCGGCACTGCCAGCTCCTGAAGTTCTCTGCACACCCATCCCCATTTCTGTCTGTGCCACTCTGCCAGTCTTCTCCTAGCCCCCACCACCCAAATCTTGTGTGTTTCAGGAAGTCATTTCCAGGACGCCATCCAGGATCTCTACGGCCTCCTTTAGGTGAGTGCAGCCTTTTCTCTTCCAGTCCAGAGTACTTAGTTTTAGCTTCTAGGGCACCCTGTGTGAATCCCTCTGCACAGAGACACACAGCTCGACTGCTTCAGAAGCAACTCTGAGGGACAGAGGCGGCTGTCTCGTCCCCTCTGCCTGCTTCTGGTGTGAGCATGATGAGGGGCCCTCAGGATGTGGTGGCCGAGGTATGGGGGAGGGGGAAGATGATGACAGGTTGAGGTTGACAGGTTGGGAATTGCTGTGAGCCCCGAAGGATGGAATCCACGATTGGGGGTGAAGTCATTGGTGAGTGAGTCAGAGCTTCTTGAGTAAGAAGTGCTGTAAGCGGTGCTGGGTGTTTTGGACGGACAAAAGGGCCTGTGGGTGGGGCAGGCCAGTTGTCATGCACAGTCCATCTTAAGGATGCTCCTGGTTGATCCCAAGACAATCTCCCGGAGTGTGTGGAACTCCAAGGGGTGGGGAGGATTGGGAAACAGGCCTGGGCTGCCATCTAGGCCTGGTTCACAGCACAAAGGGCCACAAAGTGCAAAGGCAGAGAAGGTTAGAGGCGGGGCTGCTCAGAACCCAGTCAGCACCTGTGCCTGAAGCAGGGCTGCTCCAGTGACGCGACCTTCACCTCAAGGAGGACCTGACAGGCGGGACCCCTGGGTGGGAGTTTGACTTTGCATTTTTGTGAACTTCCCGCTATGCCCCTCCCCTTCCCTGGTGGTTAATGTTATCTCAGAACTGGGTTCTAAGAAACTTCACCAGAAAAGACTGGGTCTTTGTCGGTGAGGTTAAGGGTGGTGGGAGAAGCTACCAGGTAAGGTGGGAATAAAGGGGCCACAGGGGTGTAAAAAAATCTTGCTCTCACCTTTCCCAACCTCTCCTGCCCTGTACCCACCTACCACACTTCTGAGTTTGCCAAAGTCCAGGAAAATTTCTGCCAAGACTAACAGCTGTCCTGGTGCAGCCCTTGAGCGTGGGCACATGTGGACATGGGGGGGAAGCAGGCTAGTCACGTGCCTGTCTTCAGCCCTCTGCCCTTGTCTGGCCCACCCCTGCTGTCTGGGAAATGGCACCTTAAAGACAGAGTGTACCTCACTTTCCCCAAGGACGATGTACTCTTTATTATCTGATGGAGACCTGCCCCAAAATGTGTACCCCTCCCGCTGTTCTTTTTCTCTTCGAGGGCCTTCCTGTGGCCTTTGTCAGATAAACAGAACAGGCCTGACCGAGTGGGCTCCGCTCTGCCCTCCTATCGCCAGCAGGCTCTGAGCTCCTGGGGCCGCGGCCTCCCGTGAGTCACTCAGGTAACCAGAGCAATCACAGGGGAACAATCAGCTTCATCGCTCCAGGTGGTGGCCACCTGGAGCCCAGGGTGTAGCTGGGACAAGACTGGAGGTCCACCAAAGCCAGGCCTGTCCCAGGGCAGCAGGAGGAGGCCGCAGCAGTGAAGGCATTGGGAGGCGTGGCAGGAAGCTCAGCCACAGCCTGGCTCCCCGTTCCTGATGTCAGCATCTTCTGATGCCCTTTCGTGCATAGGAACCGGGAAGACGGAAGTACTGTATCAGAGCGGTCCAGTGCATTACGCCTGATGAAGATGATCTACCGATCAGGGCTTCTGGTGAATAAGCCACAGCTCTTTCCCCTGGCTCATCACATGTGCGCGCGCCCCAGCAGTCTGCTCTGCCTCCCACACACCGTGCTGATTTGGTTCTTTCTTTTAATGCATGAGGTTTGTGTATGAGTGTATTTCCTCGCTTTGGAACCTCTCAGTCCCAGCACCGAAGTGCAATGTGCTTCTTGCTACCCAGTGGACACTCTGCTAGCATCTTTTGAATGAGCTAATGACAGAATGAATGAATGAATGAATGAATGAATGAATGCTCTCCAAAAATCATCACAGTGTTGGGGAGCATAGAGCAGCTATGAACTTGAGGTACTGATTTGGAGACTTATGCATTCTGGTGGAGGCGAAGACGCTGTGATCCTGGTGGAATAAAGTGGCGTCTGCGGAGTTGCTGACCTACAAAAGAGCAACAGCCCTTCCCAGGCGTGCTTCCGGCCTGCAGGGTGGGGCCTACTAGTCAGTCTTCACATCTGCTTGAGTACCGGCTTCCTCCTCTGACTTGTGCCTCCACAACAGCAAGTCCAGTTCTTATTTAGCTTTGAATCTTGCCATAGAACATCGCTCATCCCAGTTACCCAGAAAATGCCTAGTAGATGCAGTGTCTGTGCCTCCTCCCTGCCTGGCTCTGGGTCCTGTTGCTATCCACGATTTGCCGTGAAACAGCTGCTTGCGCAGAGCTCAGACCAGCAACTTTCTGCGCATCCTGGGACAGGAGCCCCTGGGTTGGATCCCTCTCCTAGTTCCTCCCAGCATCTTCCTAAGAGCCTGGGATGATTCCCTGGGCTTCTTCAGCGCAGCAAGTCTTTAGCACACAGATTCAATATGTGTAAAATCCTCTGATGAGTGGAGAAAAGGGAATTTCTGTTTTTTAGAAGACTGGAGAAATTCTCAGGAAAAAATGTATTACCAGGAGCATGGCTCCTCCTCTAAGCCCTGAGCTCTTTGCTGCGTTTGGAGTAAACTTCAGCACAGACAGATAGATAATGGAGACCTGTAGAGTGTTAACTGCACAGAGAATGAGGACCCTGAGAACAGTGGTCATTCGTGGGCTGGATGTTGACAGGAATGGGGACAAGTCACCCATAGACACCCAAGTGACAATATGAACATGGCCTCTGCAAGCTCCATATGGAGGCCCAGTGATTAACTCCTGATGTTTCACATTGGATCCCCACAGTGCTTGAAATGCTATCCTGTCTTCTCCCTCACTTTCTTTCACCAAGTCACCTAGCTAGATAGGCACCATCCCAGGTCATACATAAGATAAAGACCTTTTTTTCCTTCTTCCTCTCTCTCAAAGGACATTCTAAATTCTGAGGCTGCATCTTATAGTCCAGCCGAAGCAGCAGGAACCACCATTGACTCAGGGACAGACCCATGGAAAGAAAGGTAATCAGGCCTGGAACGTAGCCCAGTGGTGTGGCACTTGTGCAGCATGTACAAGTTTCTGGGTTCAAATCCCAGCAAGGAAAAAAAAAAAAAAAAGATTTAACTGGACACAGGCCACATCTATAATCCTAGATACTCAGGTTGAGATAAAAGAATCACAAATTTGAGGCCACTGAGCAATTTAGAAAGGCCCTAATCAAAATGAAAAATTAAAAAGGCCCGGGGGTTGGGAATATAGCTCAGTGATAGAATATACCTGGGTTTGATTTTCAAGAAAGAAAGGAAGGAAGGAAAGAAAAAGGAAGGGGGAGAAGGAAGGAAGTCCCCATTGACTCCAGGGTCTTATGGTTTCATGCTTTTTTGGTTGAAGAGCTCCTTAGGTCAGTGGGAGGTAAACCAGTGTGGCAGGGCTTAGAGTGACCTGAATGGGACTCTGAGTTAGGGCTGGAAAGAAGGTTGTTACAAAAGAAGCAAGCCAAACCCCATCCAGCTCTCTGGCTTCTGATACAAGATGAGTCTCTTGCTCCTGCCATTGCCCTGCTCCATGATGGGCCCAGCTAAGAGGGCCCTCACTAGGGCTGCACATGCGCCATGACCTTGCTCTTCCAAACTGTGAGCTAAATGGACCCCTGTCTTCACAAGTAGCCTGCCTCAAGTAGCAAAAGATTAACATACTGATCCAGCTGCTCCTGGTGTTTACGTAAATGAACACTAGTTAAATTGACTGAAAGTTCACATATTTGTCACAAACTCTGCATTTGCCAAGGACACAGCTCCTCTTCTAAGCCCTGAGCTCTTTGCTGCATTTGGAGTAAACTTCAGCACAGACAGATAGATAATGGGGACCTGTAGAGTGTTAACTGCACAGAGAATGAGGATCCTGAGAACAGTGGTCACTCGTGGGCTGGATGTTGACAGGAGTGGGGACAAGTCACCCATAGACACCCAAGTGACAATATGAACACTGCCTCTGCAAACTCTACATGGAGGCCCAGTGATTAACTAGACTTCAGTTTCCAGAGCCCCAGGCCAGGACCTGTGGGTGCATCCCTCATAGCAAGCAGCAGAAGTATTAGCAGTTGCAAAAAAAAAAGAAACAAACAAACACAAAAGGTAGGGGAGGAGCTAGGCCTATTGGTGCGCATCTGTGATCCCAGAAGGAAGAAACACTGCGAATGTGAGCCCAGCCTGGGCAATTTAGCACTTAGATCTTGTCTGAAAATTAACATTTTTAAAGATCTGGAGACATAACTCAGTGTGAAGGCTCCGGGTTCATTCCTCAGTAATTTAGAAGTGGGGGGGGGGGCTCAGCTCTAATTTAGGCATTTGACTATGGACCCCAGGGAGGAGCCGAGGAGCCGGGTAGGAGGAGCAGCTGGGAGGCGAGGTCCAGTCCTGTGGCAGTAATTACTCACTGACCTAGCCATGTGCGCTTGTGGAAGTCCCCGCAGGTTCAAAATCACCTTTGGAGGGTCAGGCTGGTCCTGAGCGCCCAGTTGAGAAGGCGAGGGGTGGTTCTCTCTGGTGGGCTGTACCCCACTGGTTATTTCTATGGCTTTGCTTGCAGCTGTCCTGAAATGGCACAAATTTTATTCCTGTGTATTGGTGTTCAAGCACAAGGGCCTGTGTGGATCCGACGCTAAAACCAGCGTTAGCACGGTGAGTGTCCCACAGGGCCTCATCCACTGGAATGGACCCCTGAGCCAGTTTCACACCCACCTTACTCACCGGAGTGTCCCGGGGTGCTAGGAGGCAGAGTAGATCTTCTCAAGTGTGCCTCACGACTGCCCTGTGAGCGGCGTGTTTTTATAAAAGTGCAGGAATGAAAGTTCAGCCACTCGCACGAGATCACAAAGATAAGAAAGACATGGATCTTTTGAGTCTTATTTCAGTGTTTTGCCACCGCACAAAGGCTGCCTACTTCCAGGCCTGAAAAGTGCTCTTTAACCTGGGTCCTCACGGGGGGCCGTCCAGGGGAGAGGAGCAAGGTGCAGGAGCCCGCTGCTGTGTATCATCCCTCTGGGCAGCTTCTTGACAAACACTAGCCAGCCCTGATCTCTGGCAGCCTGATGGCAAAGAGCATGTACTCAAAAGTCAGTTGGGTTTAAAACCTATGCACAGTCACAGGTTACCTGTGTGATCTCAGAAAGGAAATGGAACCTCTGTTTCCCTCATTTGTGAAATGGAATTAGAAGCACAGCCACCTCACAGAGTTTGGGATTAACTGAGTTAATTTGGGTAAAGCACATAAAATAGTAGATGTATTCATCATTGTTAATATCAGTTATTTTTTGTATTAGTATTATTTGCAAATGAGGAAAATTCATTGCTTAGTTCTCATGTTAGGCAGAAAAGAAAAAAATTTGCCAAGTCACTATCAGCTTCTCTGGGCTTCAGCAGGGCCCCAGGCCACATCACATTGCCTAGGAAGCTCCCAGCCAGTTTCTTTCTGCTGGGAAAGTGCGACACATCAGAGCTGGGCCTTTGCAGGAGCAGTTTCTGTGGCTGAGTAGTCCAGCCAGCCAGGTTTTATACTTCCACCCTCCCATCAGGATCTGCCTTTATTTGCTCATCCGTTCACAGTGATGTGTGCCACACGGCATAAAGGTTCACAAAGTGCAGCTCATTGGCCTGGTAGCCAGAGCTCTTTGCTGCCTCAGTTGCAGGATGGACAAGTGCCTACCTTTTGGCCTGGCTCTGACAGGAACATGAAAAGTGTCTCACACACCCCGTGCCTGTCCCAGGTCTCCCCACAGGAAGCCTCCCTCAGCCCTCTTGCCTGACTCTCCTGTCCCTTCTAACAGGATCCAGTTGGCTACTTTCCCTGCCTAGCTCTATAGAGAGCTGCTCTACCTTTCTTTTTTGACAATCTCCTCAGTGCAGAGGCATGAGAAATCATCAGAAAGTATGATGAGGAAAACAATGCAGTGGATCTCACTGGATCAAGAAAGGCTTATGATATGGGAACAGTCAGGATACTAGAAAAATGGGCTGCTCTCCTGTCAGCTCAAGATGGCTAAAGGGGAAACCTTTGCTGATTGTACTTCTCCAGAGAGAAGAGTTCAGTAGGTTCATGGCTGAAATTACATGTGGTTTGTGTTAGTTAGGGTATTCTGGCTATTGTAATAGGCAAATTCTCAATTCTCAATGGCTTCCCACAATAGAAGTTTACTTACAACTTTTGCAAAATGCAACTGGGGAAAGTGCCCCTAAGGCACCCCAGCTGGCAGACACACTACCAAATTCAACAGTTCTTCCAAAATCAGCTGGGGTGTAGGCATGTGGCCCCAGATGGAAACAAAGTATGATCAGGAGGGCATTTTTGGTTAGTCCTAAACAGAACAACGAAACTCCCTAGTGCTGACTGGAACTGGAAAGGGTGGAACCTTGTGGAAAACCACTCTTGGCAATGGCTCCATACCATGGACATATTTCCTATTTAGGACATATTTTACAACCAGACAGATTCCAAGCAAATATTAGTTGAGTGAGCAAGGTAATAAATGAACCTGTACTACCTCCTCACCTAGACTGCATGCTTCCTGCTTGTTTATCCGGTGATCTTCATTCATCTCTCCCAGCACCCAGCCTAGACGTCAGGACCCAGAGAATCCTTCTCAGTGCTGCAGACTGTGCCATTCCCACACCTTGGCACATGGTTCCGTGGAGCTCCCAGGTACTGTACCCACTTTTTTATGTGATTCTTTTGTCTTAGTCATCTTCGTATACCCAGGACCCTGGCTGACCACATACCTATGTTGGGTGTGACATCCTAGGCAGATTGATTAGTGCAGCTGAGAGTATGTGGCCCAAAGAAAAGAGAAACACAATTCTTTTATTCAGAAGGAAATAAATGGTGTTTCTTCATCCTTGGTGCAGGACTAACTTTATATTTAGGAGCAATAAGGACAGAGAAGCCCCATAGTGATCTGCCTCTGACACTGAGCTCTGGAAATCTGTAGAATTGATGTGTCTTTTATAAGTAAGTCACTTTAGGGGATGTCTGGGAATAATATGGTCCCCTTCATTGCATGTGGATTATGAATAAAGATAAGATGGTCATCCTCTTAGACATCAAAGAAGGATCTTAATCTGTCCTCATGCCCTTGGGTGAGAGGTCATGGCTGGCTGTGCTCTTCACAGGGGTTGGGCTGGGGGTGCCTCTTCTTCACATCCTGCCCTAGCAGGCTCTTTGGTCCCAGTTCTCTCCAAAGCTGTTCTGACTCAAGAAGCCATGGACACTAACAAACAAGACCTTTGTCTTCTTGCATCTGGACCATAGAGATTCCACTTAGTGTCAAGCCCACAACTCATTCTGTTTCACAGCAAATCTGAATTCTCACAGGCTGGGCAGAGAAGGGTAATAGCAAAGAATGAATGTCTCATACCCTCTGCCTTATGACCACTCTACTCTGGGATATGAATAAAGGACTAGGAGGCTAGAGGGAAACTAGTCCCAGCACTGCTCAAGCATCCTGCAGACGGGGCAATAGCTATTAGTGAGATGTGTGCATCTGTGTCGAGAACCTGGACTGGCCTTAGCTTTACAGAAGGTCTATGAAGGTTCAGAGGATGCTCTAGTCTGTCCCTGGATTCCCGATTTCCTGGAAAGAAAGGGAGGAGGACAGTTCTGCCTGCATTTCTCCTGCTTGGGTGTTTTCAAGTCTGCACTTTGGCTGAAGGGCAAGAATCAGTCTGGTCATCTGGAGTAATTCTAGGCTTGTTTCCTAAGGACAGACTTGATAAGATAACAGCACACAGGTTTTCCATTCCATTTTATCAAAGGTCAGTGTTTGCAAATGCTGCTTTCACTTTTGCAATTAGGCAAGAAGGTACTTGTCTTGGTTTCAATGTCACTTTGAAGTACTCCCTTTGCTAGACAATCCTCACCTGCTTTCCTGACAACTTTATCTTCATTGTACTTTTTCTCCTCAAATCCATTACAAATTCTCAATGATGAATGTAATCATAATGTATTCCCAAAAGATAACAATAAACTCAATTTATTTATGAAAAAAAATTTTGCAGAAAGCATTTCCATTCACAGTAATTCATGGAACCCTTATATCTGTCTTTTGAGTGCTGTTGGGGCCTTCTGGTTCCAACAGCTTGTACCATAACTTCCTTCTGGGCCATCCAGCTGAACAGCAGGTCACGGGGCACTTAGACAAGGACTGGCCCAGCCTGTAGTCTTGCTGGAATGGAGCTGGCCTGTGTGAAGGCAGAGAAGGATGCTCCCTGCCTTGTCACTTCAAGGCTGCCAACTACTCTGTATAAAGATTGATCAAATTGGCATATTTCATAAAAGCAATTGACAACAATGTTACAATAGCAGCTGCCTGGAAAATTCCTGAACCTTTAAAAAAGATTTGTTTAAGCTGTCCTGTAAAAACCAATAGATGCTGGGTGGATTATCTGTTGCATATAATTTTATGGACAAGAATTTTATGAACACCGAGCATTAGTTCTAGATACCAAGGGAGGAATAAAGAAGAATAATGACAAGACCTTGTCCTCGATGATCCTACAATCAGGGGTAGAGAACAGACTTATGTGCTTTAACAATAAAATCCCACTGTTCAGCAGAGCACATCGGTATACTAGTCTTGCCAGGAGTGAGTGGTAAGGAGAACTCGCTTTGCTAGGTTCTCTGAGCTGGCTGGACTTCTGCCCAAGGTGATCTTGGGCCGTCTGCAAGAACCCGTGCAGGGGCCATGACTTTGACACATGAAAGGGGCTGGCCATGACTTGCTTCCTCTCAGTGGTAAAATTCAGTTCTTCCTGGGGTGGTCTCATCCTTTCAGGCTTCCTCAGGCAGTGTGGCCTTTCCTTGCTGCCCTCTGGGTCATTAGCCAAGCATCTGATTTTCCCTTCTTTCTAGCTGTGCACTTCCTGGGAGAAGATGCTTAGATAATTGTATGTGTATATTTCACAGCTGTGGAAGGCTTCTTCCAGCATTTAGCTAGAGGAAATGTTCTAAGACATTTTTTCTCCTTTTTTTCTTTTGTAGGTGACCAGTATTTCCAACCCTAGCTCTAGTTTCCTTTTTCTTTGCCCATTTTGACCATATATGGGTAGACTCTTTGTAGATGGAGTTCTGTGATAAACTCCTCCCTGCTTTTCCCACTTCCTGTCCCTCTTGTCCTATTTCTGCACTAGAAATGGAGACTTTGGAGGCTGTCCTGGCCTGCATTTCTCTGGCCTCGTCAGAGCATGGTTTGTGCCACATCATCCTCTGTCCTTAGGCTTTGTTGCAGGAGAGGTGAAGTTTCTTTGCTTTTCCTATCTAACTCCTGCATCTTGTAAAGCATAGGAACTGTTGTCCTTAACAATTCTGTGCTGAGCTAATCAATAACAGTCTAGGTTTTAGAGATTACTGGTTCTGCCATACCAGCAGAATACCTGTGGCTTAATTCTACAGGCTCAAGAAAATGGGGTCCTGATGTCCCTTCCTGACTCCCATTCCCTTCCCTACCTTTTCGCCACATCATAATAATCCTAGTCTCAAACCTCTTGGTGAACAAATTTTCTGCTAAAGGCAGAATTTCCTTTATGGCCACAGAAGGAATTTCAACATCAGCTAAATGTTAAGCCCCTGAGTTTCTTTGTAATGTCATTTTTTTGGCCTTTTGGACTTGTTAGTCATTTGCAGCCCTAGAAATCTCCATTTTTCATCTCTTTCCCGGGTTGGTATTTCTTAGATAAATTGGTTATGTGGGGGGTTGAGGGGGGTGAGGGATGAGCGTGCTGGCAGAGATATTTCGCTGTGGTCTTTGGCATTATGTGTGTTCCTAGATATCTTTGATTTCTCATCTGATAGAGTTAACTACTTTCCACAAACAGCATTAGCTTTCTCCCCAGTTCTAAAAGTGTCCAGTGGCTGGGGGTAAGGAGCTGAAGCATGAGAGTGGGCACAGACACCAAGGCCAGGTGCAGCCGGAACATGGCTGCTGGTGCAGAGGGGCAGCTTCACAGCCACAGCCTGCTCTGTGTGGCCACACAGCCCAGCTCCTCCCAGCACTATGGTGTACAGGACAATGTCTCCACCACCAGCTTCTTGCTTCTCTGACACACGAAGAATGTCTGGCTCAATAAATATTCACTCAGTGGTTATAGGATTAACTGCAACCTACAGAAAAGGAAGCCTTTAAATGAAGGCATTGCTTTGTTTTTAGGGAAGGGAAAAGAAAATATAAAAGCAATCTGCTATCTGTTAATGGGCACTTTAGGCTGGCTGCCACAGCAGCTCAGTTATCAGGGAGGATTTCCTCATGTAAGGAGCTGATCAAGCACAGACAGTCATACCCATCTCCCTCCTTCTCTCCACAGGCTCTGCCTTTGATCTAGGTTGCCATGGCAATGAGAGTGCTGCAAGACAGTGAAAAGGATCACGCCTGTACTTGGGAAGTGAAATGTTTATGAATATTCTCCTTTTCTTTCCTTGCTGCTTGAAAGAAAGAATGGAGTTTTTTTTCTTTAAATATCATGTGTTTTTTTTGTTGTTTTGAGACAGGGTCTCGCTTTGTAGTTCAGGCTGGTCCTGAGCTGACTATGTAGCCCAGGCAAGCCTCAAACTCAGCAGTCCTCCTGCCTCTGCCTCCTTAGTGCTGGGATTACAGGCATGAGCCACCACGCCCAATATCATATCATTGTATACCTAGGATCGAACCAGAGACCTTGTGCTTTCTAGGCAGGTGGCAGACCCACTGAGCCAAATCTCTGGCCCAATATCATGTTCTTTAATCACCTATTATGTGGCAGGCCTGAGGAGGGATGCTTCATGTATGTCTTGTGTAAAATGAGTGTGTGTGAAACCTTTTTATGTTTTATATGTGTAAAACCTTTGTGAACTGTAACTCACCTCTAAAGAAAAAAATATTCAGCTTAATTATTTATTACAAAGCAAATGCTTATGTAAAAAATAGATGTTGCTAGGACCCCAGAAAGGATCCTGTGATCCCTTTGCAATTATTTTCTCCTCCTTTTCCTTCAAAGGAAAAACTATCCTAATTTCATAGAAATCACCTTCTTGCTTTTCTTTGAAGCTTTCCCATTTATTTATTAATCCCTAAACACTACTGTTCAGTTTTTTGGGGGAGGTTGTTTGTTTGTTTGTTTTGTTTTTTGAAACAGGGTCTCATTTTGTAGTTCAGGCTGGTCCTGAGATCACTCTGTAGCTCAGGCAAGCCTCAAACTCAGCATCCTCCTGCCTCTGCCTCCTGAGTGCTGGAATTACAGGCTTGAGCCACCAAACCCAGCCTTTGTGGTATGTAGTACTAATGGCTGGTGGGCATGAGTCACCAAACCTGGTATTGCTGTATGTGGTTACCGGGGATAAAACCAGGGACCTTGCATTTGCTAGGCAGGTGCTGGAACCACTGAGCTAAGTCTCCAGCCCTGTTTGTTTTTTGAGACAAGGTCTCACTTGGTAGTTCAAACTGGCCCTGAGCTCACTGTGTAGCCCAGACAAGCCTCAAATTCAGCAGTCCTTCTACCTCTGCCTCCTGAGTACTGGGATTACAGACATGAGCCACCACACCCGGCATTATGGTATATGGTACTGAAGATCAAACTCGAACCTTGTGCTTGCCAGGCAGATGCCAGAACCACTGAGCTAAATCCCTAGCCCACTACTGTTCAGTTTTATCTTTTAAAAAACTTTATGGGTGGAATCACATAGTATGTGTGTCTTTTTTGTATATTACTTGAAATCATGTTCATACATTTTATTTGTTATGAGTTGTGGCTGCTGTAGTTCATTTCTTTCTGATACTTCATTATACAAGTAAATACTGTATGTTTTCTGTTGCCAAGCAGTTGGGACTGTCCTAGTTCTGGGAGGCCTTGCTTAGTTCTAGTTTATCATTATTGCTTCAGCATTTCAACTCAAAATGGGAGAATTCACAAATAATCTTCTTTACTTTGAGAGGCCTTGCACTACAGTCTATTCCTTCAATTCAACCTCTTAACTTCTTTCAACCCCTCAGGAACTCCAGAATGAACCCAGAGTAAAGAAGTCTTATTTTTCAGCTTACTTCTTTGAGCTTCCAAATCAGTTCAGTAATGCTTCGCTATCTTATTATCTAGCACTACTATCTAGTTATCTGAAATAGGAAAACTGTTCTGAATTACCTAATTTTCTCTTTTTTAAACTTGAATGGTGGTCAACTAATAGTCTATGGTCATACATCTAGAAAAGCTCAGGTAAATCTATTCTCTTTTATTTCACAAAACATCTTTTGTCCTAACTGAGAAAAATAGGTCTTTTAAAATTGAACCAGTTTTCCATCATCACCTACCAAAGTCAAAGTAATTTAATACTTGAATTTTGAGTCTCTTATGGATATTACCTTTATTTCATTCACCTTTATGTTCTGAGCACCTAGCACAGTAACTGTTTAGATAGTATTGGTTAAGTGAAACAAAGAAGAGGTAGAAGGATGAAATACACAAATGGCAATAGTCTGGGACAAAATCCCACATGGTTCTGCTTATAGTCAGTCCAGCTTCAACGTGCTCCAAAGTGGAGTCTGCCTCTCTCCTCTCATTAAGTTTCTTCACTTCTCTGCATTTTCTGCCTCAGTTGGTCCTGCTTAATCATCCTACCTGACTACCCTAGAATCCTGAGGGTCATTACTGTATTGCCTCCGACCCCAGATTACCAATTTTGAGGATCGTGGATACTAAACCTTCCCCATATTTGTCCCTGCCTCAGATGTCTCCAGTCTGCCAGTTCTCATTGTGTCTAATCCCCAGCACCTAGACTCAGAGCTGGCCTCCCACCTGGTCTCACATCCCTTCTCTCTGAACATTCTCTGTAAAGTGAACAAGCACTGACACAGCACTGTTTAAAGACCTTTAGTGTTTTCCTCATCAGTCATCAACAGGCTAGACTTTTTGTCAACTTGCAAAACTCTGTAATCTAGTGCTAGCCTGGCCCTAAACCTGAATTTTGTGCTGTTTTCTTTTGGGAGTTTTATGATTGAAGATGCCAAGCATTCTTATTCGACCTACAAGTGTTCTTGTTGTGCCTCTTTATGAATCTCTTGTGCCTCAGTTCACTTGTTTAACTTATTTACTTTCCAAGAATCACCTTCCCAACCTCCTCAGTCTAGTCCAAGTGCTGCTCAATGTGTTTCCCTATCAATCAAAGCACATGATTCATCATCACAGTAAAATGATGGTTTTTATATCTGTCATCTTTATTTGAAGGCACTCCAGTTTAGTGGCACATTTAACAAACTCTCAATATTAGTTGAAAAAATTGAATTGAATAGTAATTTGTAAAGTTAATTGAAGTTACAATATGTATTATTCAGGTGTCTTGGTTATTTCAATTTGTTTTGTTGTTCCTTTTGTCTCAATTTTTAATGAAATCTGTAACTATGAATACTGTATTTGAGACCAATTATATTCTCAAGCTTATAAATATGTTTATGATATTATTCAAAAAGCTAATTTTCTCTTTCTTTCTTTCTTTCTTTCTTTCTTTCTTTCTTTCTTTCTTTCTTTCTTTCTTTCTTTCTTTCTTTCTTTCTTTCTTTCACAGAGTCTCACTTTGTAGTTTGAGCTGGCCCTAAGCTCACTATGTAGCCCAGGAAGCCTCAGCCTCAGCAATTCTCCTACCTCTGCCTCCTGAGTGCTGGAATTACAGGTGTGAGCCACCACATCCAGAAATGTTGTGTGTGGTTACCGGGGATCAAACCAGGGACCTTGCGCTTGCTAGGCAGGCACTGGAACCGCTGAGCTAAATCTCTGGCCCCTAAAAATGCTAATTTTCAATAGCCTTCTTGTATGTGAATAAGAGACTCACTGAGAGATAAATTGGGGAACAATTCCTTTCACAATAGCATCCAAAAATGAAATAATTAGGAATCCATCTAATAAAAGAAATAAAAGACCTCTACTTTGAAAACTACAGTATTCCAGGGGGAAAAAAAAGAGATGGAAGAGGATATCAGAAAATGGAAAGACATCCCTTGCTCCTGTGTAGGGAGAACCAATATAGTGAAAATAGACATCCTTCTAAAAGTGTTATATAGATTCCATGTAATCCAAATTGAAATCCTACCAGTATATTTCATAGAACTAGAGAAAGTAATACAAAAATTCATTTGTAACCCGAAGAGACCTAGAACAGCAAAACAACTCTAAGCAAAAAGACATGTCAGGGGGTATCACAACCCCCAATTTGAAATTATATTACAAAATCACTGGGATAAAAAAAATAGCATGGTACTGGCAAAGAAATGAACAGGGGCCAACAGAACAGACTAAAAGGTACAAAGACAACTCCAGACATACCAAACCACCTCTTCTTTGACAAAGGAGCCAAACACACTCATTGAAGGAAAAATAGCCTCTTTAATAAATGGTGCTGGAAAAACTGAGTTTCAATACGACAAAGATTAAAACTAGACCTACATCTTTTACCATGCACTAAATTGAAATCAAAGTGGATTAAAAATCTAAATGTTGCCGGGCTTGGTGGCTCACGCCTGTAATCCCAGCACTCAAGAGGCAGAGGCAGGAGGATTGCTGAGTTCAAGGCTTATCTGGGCTACATAGCGAGCTCAGGGCCAGCCTGAACTACAAAGCGAGACCCTGTCTCAAAAAAAAAAAAAAGATCTAAATGTTATACAGAAGCACTAAACCTACTGAAAGATAGGGTAGGTAGAACTTTTGGAAACATTGGCATAGGGAAAGAGTTTATGGACAAAACCTCAGTAGCACAGGAGCTAGCACAAGGAACCCAACAACTGGGATATCATCTTAATTAAAATGCTCTGCGAGCAAAAAGGCAACCAACAATATGGGGAAAAAAAATCTTTACCAGGAATTCCACAGACAAAGGGCTACTATTTAGAATTTATAAAGAGCTTAAAAAATCAGCCCTCCAAATTTAAAGACCCAATTCAAAAATGGGCATCTGAAATGAACAGACACTTTTCAGAGGATGATGTAAGAGCAGCTAAGAAGTATGTGAAGAAATGCTCAACGTCATTGGCCATTTGAGAGATGCAAACAACTTTATTATTAAAGAGATGCAAACAGATGAAAACAACTCTGAGATTTCATCTCACTCCACAAAGAGTAGCTGCTGTCTTGAAATTAACCAGCAACAAATGCTGGTGAGATTGTGGAGAAAAAGGAACCCTTCTCCACTGTTGGTGGGAATACAGACTGATACAACTATTATGAAGATCAGTGTGTAGATTCCTCAGAAAACAAGGATTATAGGTCCCATTTCACTCTGCTATTCCCCTGCTGGGGATATACACAAGAGAACTGCAAGATTCATATACAGCAACGTATGTGCACCCATGTTTATAGCAGCTCAGTTTGTGATAGCTAAATCTAGGAAACAACCCAAATGCCCATCAACTCTAGATTGGTTAAAAAAAATGTGGGTTTTTTCTTTTTAATAAAAATGGAGCATTACTCTGCCATAAATAATGATGAGATCGAGTCATTTATACTCAAATGGACATACCTTCAGGACATACTCATAAGTGAAATAAATAGGTCATAGATGTGTAAATATCGTATTTCTTCTCTGGTATGAGAAACTAAAGTTGTAAATGTGTCCTAGAATGCATGACTGATATTGTGAAGTAGTAAATATTCAAAGAGAAATGGGGTTTAGGGATAAATAATGAGGGGAAAGAAAAATAATTGATGGTAAAAAAAGGAAACAAAGCTTTTGTATATAGGGGTGGGGTGGTAGGGTGGGTAAGGGAAGGGAAAAATGAGAATCAAGATATGTCATATACTGGTACAAATTCTTAATGTGGAGTGTAATTGTGATGTGTATATATAATATGCCAATAAATTAAACTAAAAAAAATGCTCTGCACAGCAAGAGAAACCACCAACAGAGAGAGAAAAGAAAACCTACAATTTAGGAAACATTTTTTTACCAAGAAAACAAAGGTCTACTATCTAAAATATAAAAAAATCTTTAACCCCCCCCCCCAACTTAAAGACTCAATTCAAAAGTGAGCATCTGAAATGAACAGACATCTTCCAGGTGAACAAGTAAAAGCAACAAAAAAAAAAAAAGAGAAAATGTTCAAAGCTGGGCATGGTGGCTCACACCTGTATTACCAACACTCAGGAGGCAGAGGCAGAAGGATCACTGTAGTTTGAAGCTACTTGGGCTATATAGTGAGTTCAGTGTCAGACTGAACTACAGAGTGAGACCCTGTCTCAAAAAACTAAGAAAGAAAAAAAAATGTTCAACATCACTGGTTATTTGGGAGATGCAAATGAAAACAACACAGATTCCATCTCACTCCAGATTAAGGTTAGGGTCACTCCAGAAAGACTGGCTGTTATGAAGAAATCAACCATGGGCTGGAGATTTAGCTTAGTGGTTCCGGCATCTGCCTAGCAAGCCCAGGGTCCGGAGTTCAATCCCCAGTAACTGCATACAACAGTCCCGGGCATAGTGACTCATACCCACCAGAAATTAGTACCACATACCTCAATGCTGGACATGGTGTCTCAACTCCTGTAATCCCAGCACTCGGGAGGCAGAGGCAGGAGGACTGCTGAGTTCAAGGCTTGTGGGGACTACATGGTGAGCTCAGGGCCAGCCTGAATGACAAAACAAGACTCTGTCTAAAAAAAAAAAAAAAAAATCAACCAATAACAAATGCTGCCAGGGATGTGGGAAGAAAGGAACCCTCTTCACTGTTGGTGGGAATGTAGACTGGTTCAGCCACTGTGGAAATCAGTGTGGAGATTCTTCAGAAAAGTAGGATTAGATGTTCCGTTTGACCCTGCCATTTCCCTGTTGAGTATATTAGGAAAGAATTAAAAACATATCACAGTAATATATGCACAGCCATGTTTATAGCAGCACAGTTTGTAATAGCTAAATCTTGGAATCAGCTCAATTACACATCAACTGGAGACTAGATAGAGAAGTTGTGTGTGTGTTTTTGAATAAAATGGAGTATTACTCAGCCATAAAGAATAATGAATTAGATTTATAACTAAATGGATGCACCCTAAGACCACACTTATAAATGAAATAAATAGGACATGCATGTATACATAGCATATCATTTCTCTAGTGCGAGATGTTGAAAGTGTAAATGAGGTCCAAAATATACAACAGGTATTGTGAAAGAGGATAAAAATCTTCAAAGGTGAAGGGGAAATGGGAGAGAGCAAAGAAAGGAAAGAAAAGTTTGAAGGTAAAAAGGAGAAAATGGAAACAAAGCTTATGTATATAGGGGGATTAGAGAGGGTCTGAAGGGAGAGAAGGGGAATGGGAAAAAATAATCAGATACATCATGTACAAGTGCAAATTCTCATTGATGAAAGTAATCATGATGTATACTAAAGATGTACCATTAAGCTTGATTTGAGAAACAAAGACTTACTTTAATGGTCATATAAAAAAATTAAATAATCTGATTTTGCAGGGCCTAGTGAAGCATGCTGTAACCCCAGCATTCAGGAGGCTGAGGCAGGAGGATCTCAGTGAGTTTCAAGCCAGCCTGGACTACATAGCAAGACCTTGTCTTAATTAAGTAATTAATAGCTGATTTTAATGCAACCAGAGATAATAACATTCAATTCTTTTCACTTTTTAGAAACCTCACATATTTTAATTTATTTTTCATCTCACTCCATCAATAGAGACTTCTGTTTCTTTACTGCACCTCAAGTCACAGTGCCCCATATTTTTAATATGTTACCTTTATTAATGCATTACCTCTTTACTATTGAAATTGGAATTGGTATGGTTTTATTCTTTTTATTATCAAACAAGCTAACCAATTCCTCTTGGTTAATGGAACTATGAAACTATTCCTTTGGTTTCTCAGAGTAAAACCTCTCACAGCAGAAATGAAAAATTTAGATCTTGTAGCTGTTGGAGTGACAGACAGTCAGAATCCCCTTATCAATCTTTGGTTTACTTTCAACTTTCTTACTTTTTTTTTTTTGAGACAGGGTCTCACTTTTCAGTTCAGGCTTGCCCTGAGCTCACTATGTAGCCCAGGTAAGCCTTGAACCCAGCAACCCTCCTGCCTCTGCCTCCCGAGTGCTGGGATGACAGGCATGAGCCACCACACCCAGGCTCAACTTTCTTACTTTTGATCGAGAATTCCAACCTTCCTCTGGCTTTCTGACTAGCAAAAATGACAGTGCCTGTTTCAGTGCATGTCACAGGTAGTTTAAGAATGAACATAGGAAAGACAGAAATGAATGATTTTTTATAATTGACTTGGCCTCATTTGTTTTTATTGCTTTATTCTCTTATGATTTATAACCCCCAAAAGGCAGCTGAAAAAACTCGTGTCCGAGAGATCAGAAACTAGTGAATCTTATCCATTGATTTACCCCTTGTTGCAGAGTAAGTTTTCAGAGACTGTCTACAGCTGTGTCTCTAACCTTACCTGTTGTTCTAGAACCTTATCACACCTCGACAAGCAGTAATGCCTTTTGCCCTGCACCATAAACTTGAGTGGGCTTTGTGACTGCTTAGGTGGGTGTAATGTGATGGAGTGGTGAGAGTAACTTATGAAGTTTGCTTGTAAGAGGCAATCCACAATTCGGGAACATTGCATTGTTCTGTAAGTTCATATACCCTGCCGCTGCATGCAGGAAAGGCCATGTGGAGATTTCCATGCCTCATTTCACATCTTGCCACAAAGACTGGAAACTCAAATCTTCCGAAGACTTGTTCACTCCTCTGTGTAGCTTCAAAGCAGCACCAGTTGATGATATCTAAGTCCTTTTCTGACAAAGGAAATGAAAAAATAAAAAAGGAATTTGAGATTCTAGATGTGTCTTTGAATGGCAGAATAAAATGGCAAGTTTGAGGATTATCAACATTTACTAAGGCTGTTGTGTGAAAATAAACAGGAAATATACTTTTTCAGGTCTCTTGGGAGTCTAGAGAAAGAGAAAAAATACAGAAAAAGGTCATCTGAAAAGAAAGAAAAACGTGACAAACTATGCCCGGTACAGCCATATAAGAGTGATGATTGCTTATTATCCAAAAAACATGTTCACTATCCAAAAGAAGAAAGTGAAAATTTTACTTTTCATAGTGCAAGATTCTTTCCATGGAGGAAGAAGATCAAGCCTAAACCATCAGGAGACAAGCAGGTGACTGTCCATGGTGCTGGCCTAGGATCACTGTGCCTGGAAGAAAAGTCTCCCAGGAGGGGAATAGCAAAGCTATACTCACCCAAAACAACACAGTGTACAAGGCTGAGAGCCCAAGGGCGAGAGGCAAGTGCAGTGATGGCACTCCTGTGCCAGGTGTTGGCCAAACACCAGGCACTGTGCTAAGTAAGGCTTGAAACACTAATTTAATTACCACTGTAACTCTATAATGTAGATGTTACCATCTTCATTTTATAGAGTAGACCAGAAGGTTCTAATAGGTATCCATATTTCTGAAAATCTCACAGCCAGAAAATAAAAGTTGGATCTAAACCACAGTTTTTCATAAGATATATTTGTATTGCTTTATTTGTTTGAACTTTTCAAAAGGGGTTTTCATAGCAATGAGTGTCAGATGAAATTATGAAACAATCCCAAAGCCAAGCAATCAGAGAAGTGCAAAGCAGAGTGAGTGGCCCATGGTCAAAAGTGGTCTGTGCGAATCCCAGAGTTAGACAACTACCATCTTTCCTCTGCAATGGCTTATGGCTTATGGGTGGGCTGGACACATTTATTGGGCTGGGTCTGAGCCAATTGCTGAAGTCTGTTTTTTTGTAAGGACAAGCAAGTCATTACCTAGGATCTCCCTGTGTTAATTTTCCTCTTGGAGTTAATGACTGATATAGACTAGCAGCTCTGTGGGGTTAACAGGTATGATTTAGAAAGAAGACTCATTTAAATTCACTTCAACTCCATCTAACAAATTTATTGACCACCTAAATAGAGCTATGAGCCACAAATTAAATCATGAAAAATATAGGCAAAGTGTTTTCATGAGGCTTGAAGAACCATCAGGTAAGTTGAAAAGTGTCACCTGAAAGTGACACAAGTTTCTGTTTATAGGCAAAGTGTTTTCATGAGGCTTGAAGAACCATCAGGTAAGTTGAAAAGTGTCACCTGAAAGTGACACAAGTTTCTTTACTGCAGACATTTCAGGGTTTCATTATATGATGTGCTTCTGACACTTTTTAAGAGTAGGGTGGAATATACAGCATTCCCCCAAAATCCTGGCCATGGAATACTGTTTTACTTATCATAAAATCTTATCCATCATATGGCACAAGGGCTAACACTCTGCAGAAAAATCTTGGGGGAAATTCTGGGCCAGACACAGATAACAGGATCAATTCATTTCCCTTCATTTCACAGTATTGGCATTGTGACCCAAAGGGCATGATGGGAAATACTTCAGCCCAGACAGCATCTGGGAGGTGCAGGTATGTAAGACAGCGCTCCCCTTCATCCACGCCTATTAACCATGGACTCGAAGGAGAGTCGAGGCAGCCTGGAAATCGCCATAGGCTAGCCCAAGGATGAGCATACTATTCTACGCAGCACCGAGAGATTCAGTGAGCCCATGGGACAGCAGGAGAGAGGAAGGGGAGTGGCGCTGGAGGAGGGGGCAGCCCTTCCCACATACGCCTGAGGAGAGGAGAGGATTTCTTGTCAGCCTGGAGGGCAGATCTGGGGGTAGCTGTGCTGACAAGGGCAGATCTGGGGGTAGTTGTCTTGCCTGAAAGATAGAAACAGAAGTGTTCACTTAAACCAGCCGCGGGGCTTTGCGTGCCAGCGAACAAACTGTATCACTCAGGCAAAGCAGCCAGGGAAAAAGAGCTGACAAATGGCTAGCGCTTTCTCGCTCTTCTCCAGGAAGAGACTTCTGGGTCTTGGTTACCCTCCGGGATTTTCCTCTCTCTGATCTCTCTTGCTCTCACGCAATGTTCCCTGCCCAGGCGTTACATAACAGCCGGGGCCACAGGGAACACCTACATAAGAGGCCATGACAGTGAGACAATGGGCAGGCAGAGCTGCCCTGAGAAAATGGAGTCATTCACAGGCTGTATGAGAGCCGGCTCTGTTCCCAGCTTGGCTTGCTGGTAAATGAAGTGCGCTGGAGACAAAGAGGGAAACTTTACACTCTCGCAATTTTCCCACAGTGGCAGCTCACAGAAAAACAAGGCACTAGTTGGCTTAGAGGAGAAAAGGCAACCATATCCATAGACTTTGCTCTCCCTCCTAGGTTGTTGTCTTGTGCCAAAGCCACAGAAAATCTCCCAGGAGGGGATGGCGATGCTATACTTGCTCTGGGCTGAAAATGGTAGAAGACAGAGGGAATATGCATGGAACTCCCTTCTGCTTTTATTTCCATCTCTGCTGCATGGGCTTTTATTTCTGAACCAGCTCATATTTAACTTCAGGGCTGGTGCAACACTCTGAAGGGAAAGAATGTTGTCAGTCAAGATGATTACTGTGAGAAAAATAATGTCTTCCCTAGTGCAGGTGCTCAGGGGAATTATGGAACACCTTTCTCAGTTGGAGGCAGTCGGTTTGGCTGTTTCCAGGGGCAGGAAGGCGCTGCTCAGGCCTGGGTGTAGAATCATGCTCAAAGAGTCCTTGGCTGCTGAGCACAGCGGCTATTTGCTTGGGTATCTCTACTGCAGAGGCGGGTACAGTTCTGTGTTGACTTATAAATCATGGCATGAATTTTAACCAGAGTTGTAAGGGTCCTATAGTGAATGTGTCCCACAAGACTAAATTTCATACCAAGAAAACAACAATATTATAACAAATTACCTTATATATTAAAAGTAACTCTCGAACACCAGACCTATGTAGCTACTTATAGAGAAATAAAGCTTTCGTCTATTTTACCATTTGAAGAGATTTTGAAATCCACTGTAGAACTGTTATACATGTGGCACTATTTCTTCCACAGAGACTTCCACTGTAACCCTCCATCACATACACAGGACCCACAGAGTAGATCCTGCTGTGGGGTGGATTACAATATGATAAGGTATAAAGATCTTTCTCTACCCTGGAATCCTGTCTTCCTACCCAGCATTACAAGTATTCACAGGGGGCCGGAGATTTAGCTCAGTGGTTCCGCCGCCTGGCTAGCAAATGCAAGGCCCCTGGTTCGGTCCCAGTAACCATTTACAATATGATATTGGTTGTGGTGACTCATGCCCACCAGCAATCAGTACCACACCCCACAATGCTGGGTGTGGTGGCTCACACCTGTAATCCCAGCACTAGGGAGGCAGAGCCAGGAGGATTGCTGAGTCCCAGATTTGCCTGGGCTACATAGGGAGCTGAGGGCCAGCCTGAACTACAAAGCAAGACCCTGTCTCAAAAAAAAAAAAAAAAAAGTATTCACAGGACAAAGAGGAAAAACAGTAAGATAATGCAAACTACTTTCTGAGTGATAAAAGAACAAGGATGAACTCCTGATTGGTATATGTATATATGTAAAACAGACCCAACTTACTAGTCTAGTCTTGTACTAGCAAGATTCTGTCCTACCTGGCACCAAGACTACAACACAAATTGGTGCCAGTTTCTGAAGAATGTAGTGGTTAGATACTCTGGAATCAGAGAGGCCTGGATCTTGACTTTAAAACTAAGTAACTGCATCAGAATGGCCTCAATTTTTAGGAAGAGCAAATGAAGGATCTCTCCTGGGAGAGGTAAAGGAAGCATGCTGCAGGAAACCTTGCTCTGAGACTATTCTCACCCCACGCACTATGTTCACAGGATACAGCATGCTCATGGGATGGGAATGCATTTTAAAAAAATAATTCTCATTGACTTACTAACACCTGAGCTCAGTCTTGATGACTGTGCCAGCCGCCAAAGGTGCAGGAGTGGCACATGGGAGGGCATGATTATCCAAGCAATTTGCAGTAGGTCCTCATGCCTGCAATATTGGAAAATATAATGAGAGGGGAGGTGCAAAAAAGGTAGACCACAGGGCCCACCTCCATAGTATTCCCAGTGAGCCCTGAGACATCACTTCTCCCTCAACAAAGCCTTCAGTGGAGATAGCTGCGGCTTGTTCCCTGGTATTTTAATCCTTTATGCAGAAAGGTAAAGCAGGAACAGCTTGTGAGTAACTCCTTGCAGGTTTTCACAGCAGTAGTCTGTATAATTGCCTTGTTTTTCCAATTTGAGGAGAATTCTTCAGGCAATTAAGTTTATGCTTATACAACTATTCTCTTCTCTCCCTTCTGAACTTTGAAACTGATATTTGTCGAAAAAGCTATTTTTTCACCAAATTGATCTAGATACTCATTGACTAGACTGTTGAGCATGGCTGCTTCTCATGAGGGCCTCCACATTTAAACTAAATGATCACCACCAGCGTTGAACAGTTTATACGCAGAATTGTGCTAAGTACTTTTTGAAAGTATTTTTCGATCCTCATAGCAAATAGGTGAGGATGGCATCGTTGTTATTATTATGTTTCCATCTTACAGATGGCACACTGGGGGCCAGAAATAACAAGTGGAAGTGGGACTCTGTTTGACTCCACAATCTCTACTTTTAGGTGGTTCCCTGGACTGCTGTTATAAAATGCTTCTTCAATACAGATGCACAGGGTTTATGGGAGCTTCCCCACAATGGACAAGCAAGGTTTTAGATCAGAAAAACTTTTTTCCCTTGAAGAAGGTAGGCAGTGTCCCAGGGAGGTCCAAAGTCAGTAAAGGCCTCTGTGATGAGGAGCGTAAACTCAGGTATCTCTGAGGAATTTTAATATCACTTTTTTCTGTACAATCCAAACTCTCTAAACTCTGGATTTCAGTTCATCATAAACCATCAAAATTGGTTGTTAATTGATTTGTAACAGACACACTACACTCTTACAAGATGTTAGGATATGGAAAATCAAGCAGGAGATAAATGGTGCTCTATACATTCTTTGAAGAGTTACCATTAAATCTAAAGCTCTTGTAAAGATATAAATTTCATTTAAAAAATTTGTTCTACAGAGCCACATACATACTTGAGACTTTATTCTTAGAGACTCTTCCAGAAACAGTTTACTACACATATGATGGTGATTTAGGTTAAACTAAGCAGTAATTACGGTAGTAGCTTGGAACATGTCATTAACTGGTTCTGAGAGTCAGGATGACTTCCAGAAACAATGAGGACCCAGACAAAGTCTGTGCATCGCAATGCATCAAGTAAGAAACTGGGGGCCAGAGACTTAGCTCAGTGGTTCCAGCGCCTGCCTAGCAAGTGCAGAGTCACTGGTTCAATCC
>PVIC010012115.1:0-40148 GCA_004025085.1 Thryonomys swinderianus
GTAATATATTATCATATATTCTTGATTTCTGAATAGTGCTAGAAAACCTGAAAAGAATGAATGGATATACCAAGTCAACAACTTCCATGAAATTGACATGGAACGCACCAAAGCAGGTGTTATCCATAAATTACAAATCCTCAGTGTAGTGTGAAGAAGGCGAAAGCAATGCTTCGTGCCCTGCATGGTGGGCATCAGAAGGACTGCACCACACCCGGATGCCTTCCCTTTCAGGAAGGTGAGTGGGTCTTTCATGAACAACAGAACTATCATCCCTTCCACACTGGGCACAAGCATGTGATATTTACAAGAAGAAAGAAGTATCCAATTTCTGTTGACCACCCCAACTTCATACGCAGTTAGTTTTCTAATATTTAGATGATGAAACATTATTAAAGTACATAAAAATTAAATTGGGGCTCCTTAGCATTGGCCCTGAAGACATTGACACTGGTCAGACATAAAGGAGAAAACAAGAGCAGAGGATATAGGGTCAGAGAATCCGGATTCCAGTTCCTAGCTATGCTCTGAAACAATGGAAGACAATGATCACAACACATAGGAAGCAGGTGGAATAAGTCCTTGCTAGAAAAACAGAAGAGAGTGAATGGGTATAACAAGTCAACAGTTACGTGACTTGTGCCTGAAGAGGACGTCAGGTCACGCTGCTCATAAGTAGGATCCAGGCTCAGCCTGCTGTTCCTCTGCACTGGGGAAATGCACTTGGGGATCTGAAGAGGTCAAAGTGGAGTTTACATGGTAAAGTGCTGGAGATGAGAAAAGAGTCCATAAGGAGACTCCTGAAAGATTGCAAGGGACTCAGCCTCCAGGTGAGTGCTGCTCAGAGACTGCCTGGAGGAAGAATGCACAGTGATAGGGAAAATGCATGATAAATTCTTGATAAACTTTCTTGGCAAAGTAGGGGAAAAAGATAAGTCACTCAACCTGATAAGTAGCATGTATTAAAAAGTGATAGCCAATGTTATACTTAATGGTGAAAGACAGAATTATTTCCATTTATGATCAGGACCAAGACAGAAATATTTGATGTTATCACTTCCTTTTCACATGATACTGGAGGCTCCAGGAAGTGCTATTAAGCAAGAAAAAAACTTCATGGAGATTTGAGAAGATCAAGTAAATGCATTTTCTTGAAGATGTTAAAGTATAAAATCCAACAGGATTTACAGAACAGTATTAGAACTAATATTCAAGGTTAGCAAAGTTTCAGGATGCAAGACTAATATACAAAATTTGATTGTATTTATATTAGCAATGAATATTTGGAAATTTAAATAAATATAATTTACAATAGCATAGAATATATGTGACGGGCATAGATCTAATGAGTGATAAGAAATGTCTGTTCATTGTAAACTACAAAATAATGTTGAGATAAATTACAGAAGAGGCTAATAAATGGAGAGAGACAGCTTGTCCAGGGAATAGAAGATTCATCAATATTATTAAAATGTCAGTTATCTTCAAGTGGACCTAAATATTCATCACAATCCCAATGAAAATTTTATGAGGTTTTTATTTTGCAGAATTGGATGAAGAATTTCTTTGTCAAAATTAGGAAAAGGCAAAAATGCAAAATAACCAAAGGTACACCAGAAATAAATAATAAATTTAGACAGACTAGACTTGGCTACATCAGAATTATATTCTGAGGTACCTAGTTAGGAATAATCAGAGGTTACACCATGTCATTGCTTTTCTATTTAACAGTTAAGTACTTCGATGAGCTAAATAGTATCTGGGACATAAGGGAGTTTTGGCTAGTTGTTACCATAATATATATTGGAAAGAAGAAAATGTGAGTATGTAGCATTTAGTAGATGTCCAAAAAACCTATTACAGGACCAGATTTCTTAGTGGATACAAATGGATAAGGAGCTTTTATCTGCTCATCCTTACTTGTTGAAATCATTGTAAAGATTAATGTGTGTAAATATGTTTTAAAAGGACGAAACTGTTTTGGGCTCTAGAATTGTCAACATGTTAGCACGCCACTTTTGTAACATATATTTTGAGTTCCTCCAAAATAGAAAAAATTATTCTAATGTTGCATATGATGGAGGGAAAGGGCCCCGATGAGAGAGTGTTGACCAAGTGAAAATGGGAAAGGCTGCTACTCAACCCCTGGCTTGAGGGAGATTCCAAGAAAGATGCCAGAAAGAGAAACTGTGATCTAGGTAAACGGTGATTAATAGGCAAGATCTGTGTAGCATTTCCCACTCGTTCTATATCCACTAGTAGTGAGTGGGGAAAATTAACAGCACTGACAGGACATCTATATTAAGGAATTTTACAGTGTTAAAAATATACAAAGTTTCCCAGCAATGCCTTCTTCTCACAAACAACAACTCTGTTTTCTTTTAGAATTTAGGTAGTGAAAGCTTTCCTTCTGTAGGTAACAATTTAAACCATGCAATTTGTTTCATTTCCAGTATTGCCATGGTTACCTGGAAGCTCAGAACCAATTATAAAACACAGTTCCAACAATTCTAAAATAGCTATCGGGTTTACATCTGATTTATTTTTCTGTTGATGCTGTTTGTTGTTTCAATTTATTTTCTAATAAACTGCCTGTCCATTTTTGAGGAAGGGGAAGAAGAAAAAATAATACAAACATATATTTACATATATGAGTCAGAGTGTATAATTATTTATACATAGCATCTTTTATCTGAAAACTGCAGCTACGTGGTCATTCACGTTCATATATGAGCTGCTTAGGCAGATTTTACATAAACACCCTGGAATGCTGGCTTCCTTATTTTATAATTACTCCCCATCAGTGGGTGCTTGTGAGTCTGTCTTGTCTGTCTGGGTCTGCTCTGATCCCACCGAATCTCATTCTTTAGAAACTTTGAGTTGAAAGAAAATCCATCCTTTTTTGGCCCAGGAGGGTGAGCCGTTAGTTAATTAAATTCCTTGTAGGCGTCTTTCCTGATGCAGTAATACTAAATCCAGGGATAAGTTGTCTTGGCAACTGGTTCAGAGACTGTTAGCAGCCTGCTCTTCGGGCTCTTGAATAAAGATGTTTGCAAATGTAAACCACCAGCTCAGGTCTCACCGCCTTTTCCTCACTCTTTCAGAGGAGCCGGACACTAATAGGTAACACTGCACCACACTTTCATGTATGTCTGAATAATAAAGCCACACCCGCCGCTCAGCCTCCAGATGATTACATATATTATTCATGCTTTCAAAATGTGATAAAGACACGTACTTAATATCAGCATTCCAATTAAAGTTTATGACCAAGCACAGTGATGGTTATGGCTTTCGGCAGAGGTTTTTAATTTTCTCCAAATGCCTTTTTGAGATTCACAAAACGGCGTCCAGCATCAACATGGTCGGCTTGGGGGAAAGGGAGGGCGGAGGCTGTAACCGGGATGCAGAGGCGACTTCCCTGTGCGAAGCTCACTCCTTCCGGTGTCGGGCCTGGCACAATAACTCCCAGAAGTATCTTTTCAGGGCTTTGTTTCTTCATAAAAAGTTCTGTAAGGACTCAGTGTACTGAAGAAATTGGCAAGTGAGCCAACTTGTTATCTATTAGTCTTGTGGCTTTGGTAGCACTAAAATAATATCTGCCAATAAAACTGGCTTTACTGGCTAATAAAGTAATTCTCGTGTAGGGAGGCCTCACACTGACTTTTTGGAAACCTGGGGCACTAAAAGAACGGAGGGCTGAGTGGAGCTAAGACCATTGGGTTTGAAGCCTGCGGAAGCAGATAGTGAGATGCGGGGAGGTCAGAGACCTCTGTCTGTCCTTCCCCACGGCCGGGTCACGCGTCCCCACCCTTGACGAGGTGATACGGAGGGTCTTGTCAAGGCGGCCTTTCCTCCACGCATCTCTGGCTGACACGACTTTCATGATGATTTTTCTTCCTCGTACACGATATGTTTTTAAAATCTGGGTCGCTGAGTCTTGTGTAGCTTTGTTATACACACTTGGACGATGTAGTTTTCCTGAAATAGTCTCTTTTCCAGAATATTGGTTCTCCGGCCACTCGTGTGGTCAGATTTTACATGAACACCCTGGAATGCTGGCTTCATTATTTTACAATTACTCTGCATCTGCGGGTGCTTGGGAGTCTCTCTTGTCTGCCTGGGTCTGCTCTGATCCCATTGAATCTCATTCTTTAGAAACTTATAAATAGGTAGAAACGGCTACCCATTTATAAAATACCCAGACAGGTCCTACCAGTGGGCCATATACAAATGACACAGGCTTTCAAAATTCTATAGGTGGCATCAGAAGACTTGATCAGACAGAAGGGAGAGCATCGGGGAGCTTGACATTAACATCTGAAATCACCTCATTGTAGGAAAAACAAACGAGCAAAAACTTGTGAAAGTGTGAAGAAAGTCTGCAGGAATGATGAGCTGCCATTAAGAGAAGCAGTAAAAAAGACAACAGAAATGGGTGAGAAGCGGGGCTTGCTCTTGCCCGGGGACTGTGGTCAGTGATTCCACAGAACAGAGTAAGTTCTACTATCAGTTCCACCTCATGCTAGTGGTGAGCAGTCTCTTTCGGCATTGGTAAGGGAAGAGCCTCTGGCGTGTCCTGTCTGAATCCTTCCTCCTCTGTGATACATCTTGTTCTTGGTCAGCATAGACTAGTTGGCAGTGATGTATCTGCTTCTCTGTCTTTGCATACTTCAAAGCTAAGGGAGGTTGCAAGACACTACATGTCTCTTTCTAGAACAATGTACTCATTCTTTTAAACAATCACTTCCGAAGCATAACATATAGTGTCCTTCTCTTAGAGGGACTAACTCAAATTTTTCTCCCTGATGTAAATCTGATGGATATTCTGTGCCTACACTGACCAGAGTGGTAGACGTTTACCCAGCCAGAAGTAGGATGAGGGTTCGGTGCCGGGAGTTCTGGGACTTTGAAATCCGTGGCAGTTCAGGACAAATCTGCCTTCTGGTCATCGGGAGGGGCTGAGGATTTAGCTTTAATCCCGTGGCCGTCTCTTCCTGGCCTGACCGTGGCTCCCTGACCCTGGTGGCCCCTCACCCGGTCACTGTGGGAACTTAACACTGGGAGTCCTGAGATGAAGCCACCTCGTGTTGCTCTGAGTCCTGGGTCCAGCTGGCCGCTCCTTAGAATGGCATCTGACGGGCACCCTGTCCAGGGGTCACGGCGGATGCTTGGATTGGTCACTCGCCAGCTGTCGTAGTGCACAGAATCCACTGCTCTGTTCTGTGGGTGTGTTTCTCCCTGTTGGGCTCTGGGGTCACCCACTTTCACTGTCCCTGTAGACTTGCTCTTCCTCTCTCACGAGCCACAGCCAGGAGCCAGGGAGAGGGTGCCGTCGGCCCCTCCTTTTCCTGCCCATGCCCCGTCTCCTCCCTTTCTCTGGGGCTCCAGTTTTCCCTTCGGGTCCTTCCTGGGTCTTGGGGATGCACCTCCCTCCTTCGGTTCTTCCCCAAGTAGTTATTTTCCAGTCTCCACCCTGAGTCTCGGAGAGGCTGAGGTGTTGCTGCTGACCTCTCCGCCGTGTCATTCTCATTCTCATTTGTAGACGAGGAAATCAAGGCCGTGGGAATGTGAGTAATTGCTCTCAGATTTCACAGGTCATTGTGATCTAGTCGACATGTAAACCTGGGTCTGTCGAGTGGCATTAATAGTTTACTGCACTTTCTGCATGTTGCTCCCTTTGAAGGAGCAGTTTGATGTGGTGTCTGTAACCCTCACGTCACATTTAGATTCCTGGTACCTTTACTTGTGTGTCCTATTTTCACTGCAGTGGTTCTAATGAGACTGAAAATTAAAATGGCTGTTTATATCTTTGAGGAAAATGTGTTTCTTTAACAGTCTTACCAAATTTAATCTTTTACAAAGTAAAAATCTCTGATTCAATTAGCTGTCATTATTAAGTGTTTTTAATGTGCATATACTATGCATGCACATGTGTATTCTGTTTTCCATATAAACACGGTTTTGAAATCTGCTTTTTGTCCCTGAAGTTTTTTTCTTTTTAGGATGGAAAGGAATCTCATTTTCTGAAGATCCTGATGTTAATCTGAGTTTACTTAGCGGACCACAGGGCTGACTGAGACGGTTCATCGGGCCTCAGTCTCTCCGTCTGGGAAACAGTGCCATAGACGACAGCTCTCATGTTTTCTTGGGAACGTAAATTCATCTAATACATTCGCATGTCAAACCCTTGCTCCTCGGGCGCAGTGACCAGTCTGGACTTTGCACTTACTGTTCAGCAGGCTAACTGAGGTCCTGTCTCGTGGAACCTCCACATTTTCTCTGGCATCCGGGTCCACAGCAGCCCCTTTATCACGGAGCTAACAGTCTCACTGCCTTGTCAAATGTCCACGTCCCAGAAATACCAGAACAGGTGTGATTAGGCTCTGCCTGTGATTTGGTCAAATGAGAGACACCTGCTTCAAGGCAACTGCCGTAACTGCGGCTGCAGGGACCACAAGGTGGCGGCCTCGTAGGACGTTCACGGGGTGGAGTCCTGCGCGTGGGCTTCGTGGCTCAGGTGCATGGAGACAGGGGAGTCAAGGTCTGGAAAGTGATGGTCTCTGAGAGGCCTGTAAGCCGGAAGTCTCGGAAACACTTCTTGGTGGGGTAGTGTGGTCTACAAGACAGTGAGAATATCACTTCCATCTTACGGCGCCTTCCCTACCTTTCAGAACGCTTTGTTTTATATGTAAATGTAAATGGACTAAAGGGAGAAAAGGAAGAAGAGACGCTTTTTATATTTTACTATTTTTCAAAGTCATTGGTTCTCAGTGTCGAATGTACATTAGAATATCCTGGGGAACTTTTCAAATCACTCTCTGGGGCCATGTGCTAGCGATTAATTTTTAAAAGCACTCCAGGGGCCTTAAAGTGTGTTCGAGGCTGTGAACATCTTTCCAGGTCTGCTCAAATTATTCATTCATTCACTCACCATTTATTATATATTCTCATGTCAGCTTTGAGCCAGATGATGGTGATGATGTCAAATGAGATTCTACAATTGTCCCCAAAGACCTTGCAAGATAATAATTCAATTCCATGGAAGTCCGTTCAGCAAACATTCATCAGACTCCTAGTATGTGACAGGTACCGAGCCAGATACGAAGGAGACTGAGATGGAACAATCTCCCCCGTGTGGCATTTATAGGCTAGTGTAACGCATTTATATGGTGTGTAACACTAGTTATAACAGGGTGAATGTGGCTTTAGTCACATCTTACCTGCCCGTGACATTTCACAGTGACACGTGCATTTTCACCAATCGACGTAACGTGAAATTCATCCGCCGGTTCTTGAGGCGAGTGAGTGGCCAGCCACCGAACTCTGGAGTTCACAGCGCAGGGCAGTGTGCTTTGCCAGTAAGATGCTGAGTCAGTTCTCCCGCTCAAGTCTGTGGGCTTGGTGGTCAGCGCTCTGCTCGGCGGCAGGTGTGGAGCTCAGGAAATAATGGCTACTTTTGATTGTCACAATAAAGCCATTTATTCAAGGACATGCTTTGCACTGGTTGTGGGGATTTTATTTTCTGGGGAGTGAAGAGAGGATGTTTCTGTCCCACAGCTCTGAGGATGGTTTGTCCTTCTAGTTAAATGCTGCTTCTGTTTCTGTTTCTCACCAAAGCTTTTCATAAAATAGAGTGTTCTCCTTTTACCAAAATGCTGCTCTCTAACATTGCACGGTAAGTCCGTTGCCTTGAAAACGGAAAATACTTAGTTTTATCAGCAGATTTGTTTGTCATTAGTTTCTGTCAGTCATTTAGCGCTTTAATTAGGGGGCAGAAAATTAGTCCTAATGTGTAACCGGAGGCCTGTTGGCTCAGTTCCCAAGATCTCCATTTTGTCAGCTACTGCCGTGTGAAGCTAAATGCCATCTGGCTTAGTGCTGGCACATAAGGTAGCTACTGATGAACATGTTTTAAGAACTAACCTTATGGCCGATTTGGAAAGCTGACTCTTACAGAAGTGGAATAAAAGTGACCCACTCCTTGTGTGCAGAACCGAAATAATATAATTTGGATGAGCTGTTCTGTGACCCGCGGCAGTGGGGAATCCGCTCACTGGCGGGATCCGACCAGCCGTGGCCTTTCTGGTGCCCAGAAGGCTCAGCTGCTGAGAATCTTACCGTGGAACTGTGCACTTGTCCTTCTAGTCCGTAAAGCGTAGGATTGTTCATATTTAGGCCTCAAAGCCCAGGAGAAGACATTAATATAGTAAAAAATTAGAACCTATTTCCAAAAACAGTTGAGTAAAAGTTTCAGGGTGAAGAAGCCAACACCCAGAAATATTAATGAGAATAAAAGATAGTCCTCAAATATGCAAATCTTTCCTTGTGGAAGTGGGGTTGCATGTCTTAGTGCAGCTCCAGAAAAAAACGGTGACCATGGCTGGAAGTGACAAAGGTAAATTTTTTTTTTTTTTTAAAGACAGGGTCTCGCTTTGTAGTTCAGGCTGGCTCTGAGCTCCCTATGGAGCCCAGGCAAGCCTCGAACTCAGCAGTCCTCCTGTCTCTGCCTCCCGTGTGCTGGGATGACAGGCGTGAGCCACCATGCCCCGTGACAAAGGTAAATTTTAACTTACTCTGCTGTAGAGGAACATTAAAATTTTGGGAGAGCAGAAGTGTTTGTTTCACAAGTTCCTTATTTTTTGGAGATGCTTAGAATTCTGTTAAGAATGTACAAGAGGGGGTTTCTGAATGGCTTAAGATGTTGGATTTAATGAACTTTCCTGAGACTACTTAAAAGTTTTAAATATCTACCTAAAGGAATTTTTTTTCTGACTTGGATGTTTGATGTGTCTAATTACATTTATCCTGTTGTCTCTGTCACTGAACTTTACTCACTCACATAGGGTCAAACACTTAGGTGACATTACCCAAGATTCTATAGCCAACATGTGCCCATTACATGCAGTTGTGTGTGTATGATGTTCAAACAATAGCTGTTAAATGAGCCTCCGAATCACGTTTGTTTCTCTAATGTCAAATCGACCGTGCAGCAAATGGGACCAAAGGGCTTCTACAACCCGGCTCCGTTTTTGGGAATCTCATCCTGACCCTGAGGTCTCACATCCTTTATGTCCGAGTTGTGTTCACGACTGGAGCTTCCTGAACTCACACCTGGCTCTGCCCTCATCTTCTGCTTACATATAAGTTGTTTCTGTGTCAGAGAACTAGTCCCTCAGAGCCTGGCACCTCTGCCTGCCTCCAGTCTGTCTTGCCCCTCCCCCTCTCAGTGCCCTCCCAGGCCACCCCTAGGAAGCCACCCCCGACCCCCTCCGCCCTCTCGCTTCTCTCTGTTTCTCTCCTGGAAGACAGTGTCATCAGTGTGCATGTTCGTGGCTGAGCCTACGTTCAGCTTCAGAATCCTTTTCACATCACCAGAGATTCCTCGTGAGCCGGAGGTGATCACTGAGATATTTCCCGCTGCTTCCAGTCTGAGCATGCCTCTTTGGTGGCACTTCGTATGTTGGATCTAAAAAGTTTATTAACTTTTTTTTGTTGTTGTTGTTAGCAACTATTACGTCAATTGTTACTTCAAAAATTTCCATTCTTTTTTTTTTTTTTGACGGTCTGGTTTGTAGTTTAGGCTGGCCCTGAGCTCACTATGTAGCTCAGGCAAGCCTCGAACTCAGCAATCCTCCTGCCTCTGCCTCCCGAGTGCTGGGATGACAGGTGTGAGCCACCACGCCTGGCACTGTGGTATGCGGTATTGATTGCTGGTGGGCGTGCGTCTCCACACCCAGCATTGTATGTGGTTACCAGGGATCGAACTCAGGACCTTGTGCTTGTGAGGCAGGTGCCGGAACCACTGAGCTAACCCTCCGGCCCTAAAATTTCCATTCTTAATGCTAACTGGAGTAGTTGGTGTTAATCTTCATGTTAGACTTCTTTGGTATGGATTTAAACCAGGGTCTTGGCTATGAGAAGGTTGACAGGGAAGAGGTGAGCCCCAGATCTCTCGGGGTGCTTGCCTGGCAGTGGCCTGGGGTGCACACTGGCTCTGAGCAGGGGATGGGGTAGGGTAGCCCTAACTCTGTCCTCTCAAAGGTGTCTCAGGAATGGCCTGGGTTCTCTTCTGAGGGCGCATGACATGCTTTCGGTCAGCGTCTGAAGAGCCTCTGGAAGGAAGGTGTTGCTCAACCTGAAATGCTCACTGTTTTACAGGCAGTCCTTCAAGATCCAGCCCTTGGCTGGAGGCCGCTATTTATGGCTGCTCTGCCTACTGCCTTGGCCCAGAACCCTCCTCCTTGCATTTGAAAGTGCCCAGCAGCCCTGAGGGCTCCTTCACGTCTGTTCCAGATCTCGCTCCCATTTGGCATGAGGGGCTTCACTTCCGCTCTGGCCCATCCCAGCGCTCAGAAGCAGTTGCTTCTGAGGTTTGAGCTCTGCAGGCCCCTCAGGGTGTAGAGGACCCGGATCTGAAGGCACCGACACTGGGGGCTGCCATGGTCCATAGCCTCATGGTTCCCGCAAGATGCTAAATGCTAGCATGCTTTGTTTTTTAAAAAGAATATTTAAGTGACTGTAATTGGCTTGTTTGACTTTTGGAAGGATTACACGCTGTAGTATAGCAGATAAGAGCCTACAGTTTTCTTTGAGTGAATAATTAACTTCGCAAAAGGTGCAGAAAGGTGAAAGGAGGGCTGGAAAACTTCATGGGGAAGAAGGTTTTGAGTGGGTCCCCTGGCACAGGCCTTCAAGTGGAGCATCACATTTGGCGATGTGACAAGCCAAAGCCAGCGTGAAGTTGCAGAACAGCCGTGCTCTGGGGTGCTGGGAGGGAGATATGGTGGGGAATACGATGGGGAGAAACCGAGGGCAGAGCTCAGGGCAGGGGAATGAAAGGCAAGCTCACCGGCGTGGACTTCGCTTGGCTTCTGCTCTCTGGGGAGACAGAGGTACACCGAGGGGCGCTCACTGAGCCCAGCAGGCCGCTCTTCACCCGGAGCAGGAGAGAGCTATCCCAGGGACTGGGAAGGAACTAAGTCTCTCGGCAGGCCCCGCGAGTTCCCAAGGCTACCCATTGTCTTATGATGACAGGAAATTCTTTGAAAACTCATTCTGGCTCTGCTGTGGGTCCTGTGATCTCTTTAGTGATCACTTTTCCCATGAGTAGAGCTTTGAAGACCCAAGAGACAGATCTGAGAGCCACTTCTTTATCCAGAGAATGAGCCCTTCCAGGGAAGAACTAAGAGGCGGCACTAGCTAAATTGGCCCAAAATCACAAGAATGGACTGTGCGGATGTAGTCTGGAGGAAAAGGGGTACGGAGGTTGAGGGGTGGGGTGCAAGCACCCAGGGCTCAGCTCTCCATGCGCCTTCTGCTCTCTGGAGGCCCCCTACCTCCAGAGAAGCATCTTCTGCTGGCTTCCATCATGGTGGGTCTTCCAGATTAACTGAGAGAAACCAGTTCAGGCGGAAGGAGGGTCCTTTGGAGAGGACGAGAGAGTTATGCTTACTTGTTCCTGCTCCCAAGAAAGGACAATCGCCAAGTGTGGCAGCAGCCAGCTGGCTGCAGATCAACAGATGGAAGAGTCAAGGACGCTGCTGTTTTACAAGACTTCTGGTCCGTAGAGATGCTTATGAACTGGCTGTCACGGCAAAGAAGACTCATAATGTGTTCATTATTGAAGTAAGAGCAGGGTTAAATAAACTCCAACATGTGGGAAGTTAGATAAATATATTTTCCTGAGACTTTGTGAGACTGTAAAATACTTTTTTTTCATTCAACAGTTTTAGATGCGCTAAAGAAGAGTAGCTCCTGCCTTCACATTTATCAGTGATTGCTGTTACACTTTGTGTCCAGAGTAGACTAATATCTCATCTGAGGGCAGAGACTACATGCCTGTCGGGTCTGAGTCCTTTGCCTCTTACAGAAGAGGCATGCAGGAAATATTTCTCAAGGGAGTATCAAGTTAATTTTCTTGGTTGGATGTCTCGGCGATGGACTGAGTCCCTCACGTGCGTAAGGAATCTCTACCTGAAATACACCAGCAGTTAACATTTGTCAATCAAGGTGTTGTTACTAGGTGGGCATCAGGCTAAATATCTTTCATATTACTTATCTAACCTCTGTCACCAGTTTTATTAAAAATTTCAAACAGATATAGTGCTACTCCTCTTTTACTAATAAGGAAATGAAGGCACATGAAAGCTGAGCAGGTTCATTCTGGTCACATCCAGCTGGTTGCAGCTGGATGACACAAGACTCAAACTTGGGTCATGTGGTTCTAAAGTCAGGCCAACTCACTAGCGCAGTCCATTTTGAGAGAAGGCAAGATCTTTAGCAACATCAATAAGATTTAAAACAAAGCTAGCAAATGAGTAATTTCTAAGGGCCAAACACTACCTACTCATTTATTTATTTATTTTATATTTTTTGAGACAGGGTCTCACTTTGTATTTCAGACTGACCCTGAACTCACTATGTGGCCCAGGCTAGCCACAAACTTGTGGCAGTCCTTCTACCTCCTTAATAATGCTGTAGGCATTATTGTGCCTATTTTACGGAAAGGAATAGAACTCAAGATTTTTGAATCTGGATATATCACTTCCTGAAACATATGAAGCCAATCTTATTCATTTCTCCTTTTGTTGTGATGCTGTTGGAGCAAATAATCCTCTTTCACCAAGTTTGTGTTACTCTAAGAGAATTGTAATTGATGTGGACCTTGCCGTGGATTTCAAATAATCTTTATTCCCGTGTAGTGAGACTCAAAATGTCTTTGCACTTTCCTAGTGGCCATGGCCAGCCAAGGGCCTAAAGAGGCAGGTCACGGGTGAGACGGTCTCCAGGGCCTCACTGTGGGGAGAACTGAGTACTCAGGACTGAACGGCCATGGGTCAAGGCTCGCCTCACTGTTTTACTACCTAGGGGGGCTTGACGGTCACTCCAGCTCCTCGTGCCTTAGTTTCTACGAGTAAGGGTAGTGACCGTGCCCGCTCCGGAGCGTGGCCACGAAGATGAAAGATCGCGCTGCAAAGGGAACCTCGTTGACTGGGTGACCGCACGGGCTGCTGCCCCTCGTCCTCCCGCCCTGGTCTGCCTTCCCTCTCCTCTGCCTCCTCCTTCTCCTCCTCTTCACCATCCTCTTTCTTACTCACTGGTTTCACATTATTATGTATAATAATGCGGAAAGAATTTTTTATTAGGCAGATGGAGTTAGGTTGAGAAATACAAGCATGGGTTCACTTATGATGAACTTTCTCTTTTTTATGAGGTGGGAATTGCCACTGGAGAGTGTTAGATCCTTAGGAGTCTGAGTCCCCTGGCTCAGCGGCAAGATAGGAAGATCCAGGTAGTGTCGGGCCTAGCAACTCATCATCTAATAAAAAATCAGTCATACTCCTGAAATAACTTTTGTTCTTTAGTCGACTTGGAGCCGAACGCTGGGGACCACGTTCTAGCACAGTGAGCTTGGCTCGTGGAGAGGGCTGCAGCTCCCAGCTTCCCTCTGGTTCTGTACCTTTAAGGTCAAACCTTCTTGCTGAGAAAAAGGGAAAAGGTTGATAAACTCGAGATGATTGTCCGCTTGCAGACGTCAGCTTAGTGTTGTGAATTCTGCAGGACAGAGGGGTGTGAGGGGCGGCCTGGGTGAGAGAGGTGCTGACACACACATCACCGGGCGGGTTTCTCTTTGAGAAAACCTCCTGTGCTGGCCCAGGATCCTTCCTGGGTTCTTTGAGGCCGACAGCGTCAGATTACTCAGGAGGCGGCCACAGCAGGACTCGCTGTGTCTCCCTTCTGCTCGCCTTTCACCTCCTTCTCTCAGTGGAGACTTCTGCTGCCTCCTGCCAGGGTACATTGTGAAAGATTAATTAGCCAATATTGTAAAGAGCCTTTGATGATGACTGCTAAGTGCTTGCGCCACGTATTTGTCATTTTTCCATGAAAATGTCCATATAGTTACTAATGAGGCATTGTTGAACACCTCCTGCCCCATTATTTTACAGTTGTCTTGCAATTAGCTAGCATCGGTACTATTTCAAATGACATTTATTGCCCATTTTCCTAGTTTAATTTTTGGAGATTTTATGAGAAGCCTGGGCATTGTTTCTTATTCACTGCAACTCGAATAATTGACGACGTAAATATGGCTTTGGGTGGCGATATTGTCAGCAGCAAGAGTTCTGTAGAGATTTTAATTAAGCACACTACTGCCATCCTTCACGGAAGGGCTATTCCAGAGCCCGTTCACTCTAAGCGCTCCTTCCCTCTGGACCGTGGCTCACGCCTCAGTGTGAGTGTGTACGTGTGTGTCTGCGGTGTAGGGGTGTGCATGCAATCTTGTCACGGGCAGTAGTGCAAAAAGAGACCTGAGGACAAGCGTGAAGTCCTTGTCTAGGTTGGCTTTCTTGAAGACACAAACCCGGGTAGCTGATGAACTTTTTGGCATTTCTTACCATAACTCCGAGGTTTCTTATCGTAACTCAGACCCTCAAGTTAGTTCAGATTAAACACCTCTGTTAAATATCTATATCTTATCAGCTACCAGATGAGATATATTTCACGCTTCCTTTATTTTTACAACACATCAGTAAAGTCTCAGAGAGGTTAAGTAAGATGTTCCGGGTTACATGGTTTGTAAAAGATGGGCTCAAACCTGAGGGCATTGAATTCCATCCTTGAAGTCGCTAAGCTTTCTATCTGGAGGTGAGTCTTGGCCACCTCAAAGACCAACTTCTGCCTTCCTGGGAAGTCACAAAGGGCCACTAGTCTAAATGCATCTCCTTTTTTATTTAATAATTTACTTATGTTTTGGAGACAGGGTCTGGCTTTGTAGTTCAGGCTGGCCCTGAGCTCACTGTGTAGCCAAGGCAAGCCTCAAACCAAACTCACGCTATCTCCCCGCCTCTGCCTCCTGAGTGCTGGAATGACAGGTGTGAACCACCACACCTGGCCTCTCCTGTCTTTTGATTTTATTTCCTGTCACTTCTCATGGTTGGACTCTTTTTTTCTTTTCTTTTTTTTTTTTAGCTGTACACCAGTGGGGAGTACAATGTGATTGTTCTAAAAGCATGGACTTGGAGACAAGTGCATGGCATTCCTCTGCTTCTTCCTGTCTGAGTCATCTTGAACGAAAGGCAGCACCTCTTAATCTTCACATTGCTGATAGGAACACGGAAGGGGATCATATAGAGAAGATTCTGTTTTATGGCTCCCAGAGAGGTCATAAATAGTGGGTCATTGTAGAGATAAAACCAAATGAATCAACGAATGAGCAAATCGATGAATGGCAGGGACCTTTGTTCACTTGTATGATCGCCTTTGCTAACTCTTATTATACAAACTCATATTCAGTATAGCTCGTTAAGTAACTTAAAACAATAAAAGTACATTTAGAAAGGGTTTGAGGCTAAGTACATGGTCCAGGAAACCGAGCGAAATCTGTTTATGGTACCAAGCTCACGTCCTGCCCAGTCCTCGGTGCTGCGAGCCGAGCTTCCGAGCGTGGCGGGCGGCGGAGGCGCGGGCTTCAGCTCGCGGGCTCCTCCCTGCACCCGGCCCGAGGCGGAGAGTCACCCGCGCTGGGGGACAGGACGGAGCCCGGGAGCCGCTGCCACCCGGGACTCAGGATCGGGAGGCTGAGCGCCCCGACGCGGGTCCCGAGCTGCGGGGGGACGCGGCCTTCGGGGGGACCCGCGGGAGCCCCCAGGGCCAGCCGCGGCAGCTGGGCGGGTTTTCGGGCCCGGGCCGGCTCCGAGGGCAGCTCTGGCCCGCTGAGGCGGCCGCGGCAAGACTCTCGCGCGGGGCCCCGCCTCGGGCCCGCCGTGAGGGTCCCTGCGCTGCAGCTTTTCCTGCAGCCGGAGCCGCGCGGCGCGTACGAGCCAGACGGTGGGCGCGGCCCGCTGGTTCCCTCCTCTCCCCGGCAGGACCGGCTTCGGAGCCGCGCTGCTCCCCTGCCCGGCCGCTCCCCGCTCCGCGCCGCCTAGGGCGCCAGCCTGGCTCCAGGCCTCGGGTCCCTGCGGCCGCCGGGCAGCCCAGCCTCCTTCGGGGGCCGCCGCCGATGGGCAGGGCCGCCCTTCCTGCGGGTCAGAGGATCCTGAGAGCTGGGCCGGCAGCGCGGGGCTGCCCGAGGCCTTTGCCCAGCCGGAGACGGAGACGGTCTCGCGGTGCCTTCTCTGGCCCCTGGGACTCCGGGACAGTTTGCATTTGTTAGAACAGCCTGTGGCAAACGCCGACGTTGTGATGCGTTTCGGAAGACGATCGTCCATCCCCAGGGCATGGGCTTCCGCGGCGCGGCAAGCGCAGCTTTCCGTGTGGGCTCGTTTGGGGGAGCCTTCAGCGTTCCCCGTGATGAAAAGTGGAGGAAACGCTGTACTAAAATTTTGGAAGCATAAAGTTTTACAGTAACCCCCTTCTCCTCCTAAAATACTCCACATTGTGTGCAGTTTGGTGCTTGTTGATAGTTGTGTGGTGGGAAGAGCAGTCGCACTCCATCGTGGCCTGATATAAGTCATTACTTTTTAATGTAATCTTATGTTCTAATATTAACCCAAGAAAGTGATTTTGGGTTTAAATTGGGTTTAGGATGCATAATACACTTACCTTTATCAGGACAACCTCATAGGTTTTGCCGTTCGCATTTCTAATCATGGATTTCCTTACCTTTATGAACATCAGAGGAACTAAATTGCACCAGCAATTGCTTTATTAAACCTTTCGAGCAGTCTCTGATGACGCCTATTACTTGATTTCTTTTAAAGATATTGCTGAGAACTTGTTAACAAAGGCTATTTCGATACACAAGATCAATTACGAATGACTTACAGTAAAACCTAATGTTATTATCTCACAGGGCAAAATGTTCCGGTCACACACGGTCCCTGGAACTAAACGGTGCAAAGGCCGCTCTGTCCGTGGACTTGCGGGCGGGGCCTGCGCTTCTGCCTGAACGCGCACACCTGGCTGAAGTGCCGTCGGGTGGTGAATCTCCTAGGAACGTGTGAAGGGCTTCCTGCTCTCCGGCCTTTGCTCGATGTTCTTACTGATCTGTGTTTGATTTTACGGAATCTCTCCTTTGTTTCTCCTTTTATCTGACAAATATAGCGGATAACGGTGTGTTAGTTAAGCCACTATCTTATGTCTGTGTTGAAGATCTGATTCCAGAGACCCCCCAAACTCCTTGTAATTACTGACATGCCTGCTAGGAGCAGGGTCTTTACTGATTGCACCTTTTAGCTATTCTTTTCTTATTGCATATTGCACACAGCCACAAAAATTCTGAAATTCAGGGTGTTTCTCTTCTTTTCTCCTCCAGAGCATATGTTTCTTACCACCTGGGAATAGTTCCTCCTTTTTGTAGCAAGGAGAAGGGTTCAGGTTTCTTGGTTTTTGATGGAAAATATCCAAGGAAAAAAATGTTTCACTAGGTCAAAGTTTATGGATTCCATATGTAATTATTCTGTCAAACTGTTAAAATGATTCCCAGAGGTAGCTGTGTCAGGATTTGTCCTTCAGTTGTTCTATACTTGTCTAAGGTGATACAAAGGAGTGGTGCAACCTATTCCCTGGATGTCTGCACAATTTTGTTTTCTTTACTTATTGGTTCTTTCGTATATTTCAAATTGATAAGGCTGCTGGAGCAGGGCATTTCAGTAAAGGAAGTTTCAGCCTATCTTCCACTCACTTGAGTAGCTTTATCAATGAGCTATGATTTAAAGTCATGAAAGCCACTGTTTGGGGAGAGCAGAGGTCAGGCTTCATGGTGAGCAGGTAGAAACATAAGGAATGCATGGCCCACGGCCGTCACGGCAAAACAGCAAAATCAGAGGCAATGTTTCTGAAGAGTGAGTGACTACTAATGTGAACAGGTTGAGGAAGAAATTGACAATTGGAGCTGGCTGCGAAGGAAATCCTTTTACAGAAGACCATATTGTCCAGGGAAGATTCTATAAACTCCGTGTACTCATTGTAACCTGAAAACTCTTACTGTGCTCACTCCATGACTGTGTTTGAATTTAAAAGTTTGAGAGGCTCTCTGTTCTTCGAAGTGCAATTGTCTGTTTCTCACTTGGTATCCTGTCTCATTTAATGCCCAATCCTCATGGCTCTGCTCACCTTTCAACAACTGAGAAATTCTTGTTTTTGAGTCCAATTCTCCATGTGCATTGCCGGCTCCTCCCTGGCGAGGCTGCCCGGGTGCCTCGTGGCCAGCAGCGGGCTCATCCACGAGAGCCTGGCACAGTCACAGGCATGGCGGGACTTCCCCGCCTACTGTTCCAATAGATTATGTATCAAGCTTTAGTAGGTCATTGACTGATGGTTTGCACAGTTGTGAATGGCTGAGATCCAGTGGGCCAGGAAGAGCACATCTGAGCCAACAGAAAGGCTCTACCCTGTGGCACGACTCACTACTGGATCAGATAACTCTGCCATGCTATGCCCACTGTATAATTTACATTTTATATGATAGATATAAATGTTAAATAAGCCAATTGGTTTGAATTCTAGGCTCTTTCTTTCAATGCCCTCCTCACTTCAAGGCTTAAAATTTAGGAAACAAGAGAAGAAAAATATAAACTACAGTTGAGACTTTGTTGATATTTAAGAGAAGAGTTGGAAGCAAAGATTTCATTTTTTAGAGCAAAAGACTTTTTCTTCCATGGTTTGGGAGCTTTTAAATTTCTTTCTTCCTCTGTTGGTCAAAAATCCCATTAATTTTCCTCAACTGAGTTTCAGGACAATTTTGTAAACTCCGGAGATGAATACATTTGAAGATGACCCCTTAATCGGGGATGCTTGGGTGATGTTCTGAAACAACGCTATCCATCCATTGTAATGGGGCTCTGGTATTTTATTTAAAGGGTCAGCTGGGTGTAATAAAACAGGTGAGTTATGTGGTCATGACTTGAAACTCATTGTGATCCTAAAACATTTGACTTTCCCCTTTTTCCTAGCTCCACCTGGGTTCTGGGAATGGAGAATAAATTGGATATAAAAACTGTGCTGAGGCCTTTTTGACAAAAATTCAACGCACAAATACAATCTATGTATGAACATGAAAAAAAGTTTCTTTTTCTTTTGTCTCAGAACGTGGCCATGAGGGACTTCTTTAGTTCAGTTCAGATGTGAAAAATCGAAATCCTAGCGGTGTCAAGGAAGGCAGGGAAAGCTTGGGGGAGAAAGTTTAAAGACACAATGTGTGAAGACAGTTGGTTACCAGGATGGGATAGAAAACTCTGGAATGAGATGAAATTAATTTCAACATAAATTAGTGGAGACATGTTAAACAGAGATGGCTAAGCGTCCAGCCCATGAGTAGCATCGGGAAAACCTGTCCAGGAGTAACCTGGCTTCAGTTTCCCATCGAGGTTCAAGGACAGAAAGGAAGATAAATTAGGGAGGACTGAAGACGAGACAGAGCTGGATCTGCAGAACCAGATGATTGGAGCCAGAAGCAGACCCGAGGAGCGTGTCAGAAGCGCAGGTAACTCTGGTGGAGGACGGAATTGGGGCAGAGCCAGTCGGGCAGAGGCAGCTGGACTGACTCACACACAGCAAGAGTGAGTGTGTTCCATGCGACAGTAGTGTCTGGAGAGGGATTAATGGTGCTGTGGCTTCTTTTCTTAACACCTTTTCAATATGAGAGGTATTGGTGCCTCTGGTATTTAAAACCTATGAACTAAGGATATCACAAGGAGGTAAGAGGGCTCTACTGGATCAGAGGGAGCGGAAGTCCCCGCTGAGGAATTCCAAAGGGAAGAGTCAGGAGAAGGCGGATCAGCAAAGCAGCTGGAGAAGCAGCCGTCAGGGCCGGGGAAGAAGACCAGGAGGACGCATGTCGGGAGTGTGGCGAGGAGGGCCCCGGGAGGCAGAGGTTACCGTGCGTCAGACGCTCCGCGAGAGCCGCGTGGAGCACGGTCAGCGGCGTGTCTCAGCTGGGCAATCGGATTCTCCGTTTCTGATCCTCTGTGCACACAGCACGTTTGCTGGCCATTTCCTACACAATTCAGGCGTTCTCCAGACCTTGGGGACGGGAAACCCAATAAATGTCCCCAAGGCCTTCAATCAACCACACGGTGTTCGCTGGAGCATCACTCTGTGTGTGATGAATATAAATGTGAAGACGCGTTTGACCTCACTGTAGGAGACATCAGCGGACAGAAAGTGGAGACTGCTAAGCTGGAGACCAGGTAAACTTGCACGGAACGTCACAGCCACCGAAGGTTTCAGCAAATGGTGCATGTAGGACTTCACGCTTAGAGTGAAGGGAGAGGGAACCGAAATTGGCAAAGAGGAAAAACTTCAAGGAAAGGCACAGAAACAGGAAAATGCAGGGAACATTTGACCACTACAGATCAATAAGTAGGCAATTTGGGAGAAATTTGGGAGAAAGATTATTTATATAAAAATATATATGAGGATGTGGCTGAACTTGGGAGCTGTTTTGCTGAGGAAAATAGGCCAACCACAGAAGGACAAATACAGCATAAATTCTGCTTTTACCAGTCATCTAAAACATGATCTGTTGTAAGTATATGCTCAACCGTATCGAAAGAGTCAATCTCATGTTGTATGTTTAGTATCATAAAAAACCAATAAGAATTCAGTAACGGATTTTTAAAAGGAGAAAGCGGTGGTGCCTGGGTAAGGTCATGTGAGAGACTTTGGAGTTGGGCCTTTTTCTGAGCCATGGCAGGGGCTTGATAAAGGTGGGAATTCTGGGCCACTAGATACACCACAAAAGTTGCACGTCAGTAGAGTCCATCCGGGGGTGGAAGTCGGGGTGGAGGACAGAGGGCAGACGGCCACGCAGCGCTGCCAGAACAAACCACTGCCATGCAAGAGGTTCACGTTTTAGAGCTGTGCCCAACTTTAAGGAGTCTTTCCCTCTTTTTAAATTATGTGTGTCCCTGTACATTTAGGATAGTGTGTGTGTGTGTGTGTGTGTGTGTGTATGCACGTGGAGGACGAACATCTCTTTGTGAATACTCATAGCTGCTGTTTTTGCTGCCTGGCATGAAACCCATCTTTCACTCTAACCATTGCAGGTACTGTTTTTTAAAAAGTCAATTGCAGTACTTGGAGTTTCTTTAGATTCTACTGAAAAAGAGCTTAATGTATCTTAGGGTGTATATTTATCTTGTTTTTCTGTTCTTACAATTTCAGAAACCTTTATATTTCAATCTTTTGATGCACATACATACAAACATACACACACACACACGTACACGCCCACTTCTGAGCATAGTGCCTGGTACCTATTATCACTCAGAAAGTAATAGTTCATCATTGTCTCCCTTTTCCTATTTTATGTATTTGGAAAAAGTTTTCAGTAAATATTGCATAGCTGAATACTTTTATTCATAAGTCATTATCAACCCTGCGTACTGTTTTGAATTTCTTCATCTTGTCTTGGCTCTTGAATTTTTTTGCACTCTCATCCATTTAGAAACATCCTGAGGACTTGTCACGTGGGCAGCTGAAAGGTCAGTGTCACCCATTTCACACCGTCTCCGTCTCCCAGACAGGTCAGACGTTGTTTGAAACTGTTGTGGACAGAATAGGACACTGGACATAATACACACCCGAGCAAATTGGTGAGCTGCTTTATCTTTGCAAATTTTATTAATTAGCATAACTCTTACTATGTGAAAAATTGGTTGAATTCAAATGTATGAACTTTACTTTTTCCCAAAGCAATAATATTCATGTCATTTTATCAGAAATTTATTGTTGTGTGCATTACTTTATGCATAATAGTGTATTGTCACCTTCCTTCTCTTTCTTATTTGAAAATTTTCTTTTTCTTTGAGACAGGGTCTCACTTTGTAGTCCAGGCTGGCACTGAACGTACTATGTAGCTCAGGCAAGTCTCATACTCAGCAATCCTCCTGTCTCTGCCTCCCGAGTGCTGGGATGACAGGTGTGAGCCACCATGCCCAGCCTTGTAGTATGTGGTACCAGGGATCGAACTCTGGATCTTGCATTTGCCAAGCATATGTTGGAACCACAGAGCTAAATCAGGAGGAGGTAGGTTAATTGCATTGGTGTCCTGTGTTCATAGTAATGCTGTGAATTAATATCCTCTTGCTGGTTAATGACTCATCTGATAGTATTACAGTGTGCTCTGAGTGTGGGCTTTCATTTAGTTATAATAAACATATTTCTTAGGCGACAGCTTGTTGTGTTTTATTTTGAAACGGAGAAGAGACCCTCCTGCATGAGAAACACCAGGTGTCCACCAAAGACGGTCTGTCTGACACAACTGACTTCTCTTTATCTTACGAGCTGTCCCTAGTGTTTTCTCTTTGTCCGTCTGTTACTTATAATGGGTTCTTTAAAACCCTTCCTTCCCTTTTAAATGCATCTGAAAAATTACTGTAACTAATTTAATTTTCTTTAAATTTTAAAATATTCACAAATGAGTCTGCTTTCCATCTTTCTAGTTTGCTTTCCTTAGCAGCCCTCTCCTCCCTGAAGAGGAAATGTTGGCAAACACGTGGCCCAAACTCGTGTGAGAAGCCAACGTCAGTTCTAACAAGCCAGGTTACAGGTGTCCCCAGGCCCTTGTATTGCCCTAAAGGACACAGGGGGTACAGATCAGTGAAAAGCGGGGCACAGCCCAAGATAACTCACCCTTCTTACAGATGTTCTACTTAACATCCAGAGGACGTACTAGTGAATTCAGTTCTATTTTGATTCCTTTTTAACATACATGCAATATGCAGCCCTGAGCTTCATTCATATGAGTACATATGTTCCAGGATGGTGAACTCAGTTTTAACACATACACTTGAGTCCATGTGCCATGGTCGTCAGAAGGCAGAGCCCAGAGTAGGAGCTGCTGGGGCCCAGAGGACTGTCCCCTGGTCCTGTTTTGTCCTAGCTCGTCGCTGCTGAGCAGGGAAGCGCGGCTCCTCCTTCTGCTCAGCTGCCCTCTTTCCCCAGGTGCCCGTGACCTGTTGATTCTCTGGAAGGTGGAACGATGCCTAATTAAACGTGTGGATGTGTACGAGGAGAGAGAGAGAAGAATCCACCGCCATCTCCAAGATAGAATATAATTTTATTGTATATTTCTCAAGCTACTTGTAAAAAAGGGACAGTTTTATGTTTGAAATTTATAACCCATCACAGAATTAAACTTGCATAAAACACAATAAAAATGAACTACTTCAAAGACTGTACAAGTGGCATAAAATGGAAATGTAAACTTTCTTCCTTGTTAGATTCAGAGAACATGACATTCCTCTTTTGAACTGTTCTGAAAGTTCCCAGGACTCACTCTCCGCCTCGGTTCTCATCTTGTCCCGGAAACGGAAATCCGGGGACTTGCTTCGGTTCGGACAGCTCTGGAGTATCAGTTTTCTGTAGTTGAATTTTCTGAAGAAATATTATGATTCACCTTGAAATAAATTTATGCTTTCCTTTTTGGGCAAATCGAGGAGGGCAGGCAGCTTTTGTTTGTTATCTGCGTTTCAATTATCTTTAGCTCAGAATAATCAATGTGTCAATTGGCATTTTCTGAGGTGGTTCGTTCTGTACCTTTCACTTTTAAGGTGGTAAAATTTGAAAATTAAAGGAAGAATTCTCTTTCAATATTGCTCCTAGGAAAAATCAGTGGTAAAATATTATTAATGTATATATTAAATTTAATATTTGGACTTTACAAGGCAGTATAGAATGAAATCCACACCTCCATTTACACAAAAATAAATGGAGATCACAGAAAAACCTCAAGAGCTAAAGACTAAAGAGATAAAGGAGATACAGAGATAAGGGACATGAATATGTATATAAAATTCTGTTTTGAAATTAGACCTCCATGTAAGAAGAAGATTCAGTTGTTTTCCTGTATGGCATATTAATGCAGAGCACAGACTGCAGAAGCAGGCTACCTAGGGTCAAGTCTATTCATGTCATTGTGGTTAGGGACAGCTCACCTCCTTGAGTGTGGGATAATGCAGATAACCACCGTGTCTTTCTCAGGGTACAGAGAGGATTAACTCAGTTAATACATGCAAAGCATCTGGAGTAGTGGTTTAGGATGTGCAGATATAAAGATAAATGTGTAATACTTTCTGTTCTCTGAGATCCTCCAGTGACTCTTACAAACAAAACATGAAACAGGACAGGTTCATTGTTCAAAGGTGAACAAGGCAGAGGGACAGATGGGAAGTAGTCTAGTCATTCCATAAATGAGGACACTGAGGTCCATAGAGTGTGTGCTTTATCTTTGATCTCTTGGCTAGAAGAGCCAGGGCTCAGAACACAACTTATCGGCCCTTCCAGGAGAGAACCAGCTTCTCTGCTCAGGAGCTACTTGAGTTTTGGAAGATGCCTCAGCTTCCCTGAACCCTAATTCTTGTATTTGCCAAGATAGTGATATTCTCTCTTGGGGAATTGCTGAGTGTTAAGTGAGATGATATATAAAAACAGCTGTACACGGTGTCTGGCTCACAGCATGCATTTCACATACCTTAACTTTTATTAATGGTAATAGAAACAATCCATTTTATCTCTGATCTTCTTGTGGAGAATAGACCGCTTATTTGGAGCCACATAGTCAAAATTAGTTCTATTTTGATTTTAATATTTGCTTCTAAGTAGAGCACATGAAACAACAATCAGCAAAAATGGAAACCTAAAAATACTACAAGCACAAGACACACCTTCCCAGAAGAAATAATTAATTGCAAAAGAATGTAGTTTGAGTTTTCTTCTTTTCTTTTTACACCCCCACAAGGATGATAGAGACCTTCAAAGCATTACAGGGTGTGAGCTTCAGGAGAAAGAGAACAAGATATCCGGCCACAGAGCAGGCTGGGTGAAGCATCGGCACCAATTCCTGGCATGAAGAAGGTGCTAGACTGTATCCATATGGGGTGACTGAAGGTGTTTTCCAGGCCCTCTCCATGGCCACCTCTTAGGGCTAAATGAAACAAGGCTGTCAGTTTCCAGATCTGAGTCACTCAGACACACAGAAAAAGGACGGTAGAGACAGACAGACAGACAGAGATGGAAAGACTCATCCACAGGGTGGTGACAGGGAATAGGCGAGGGAGAGGGAAAGGGAGAAGAATTCTGCATGGGAAAAACTTATGGCTTTCATTTGCAAGTGATTAATGAAGTCTCTGAAAATATGTGCGTAGAAGGATTTGAGCTGTTTTTCAAATGTGAAGTGGTTAAACCTCTCAAAGCCGGCTTTTTTCTGTTGTGTGAAAGATAATTGTGGACTGAATGACAATGAGTGTCATTGAAAACCAAGTCTGCCAGGAACTCTGGGAAGCGAGGCTTACAGTGAGAAAACACAATCCAGTCCTGCGGTGCAGGTAAACTATTCTGCAAACTGCTCAGTGGCTAATTCAACATGAGCTCCAGGAGCCCTGGGGTGCAATCTGCTAGGCCCTGGAGGGAGGCCGAGGAGGCGTGAGACAGAACCCTGTTCAATTTCCAGTGGAAGGAAGTCAGAGGATATGGTTCAAGGTCAGTGAAAACCACACGATCACAATGTTAAACGTGATTCTGACCAGCCAAAAAGCCAAGGTGCTAAGTTCTCTGAGTCATGGAAGGAGAAAGCCCCAAGGGCTGTGGGGTCCCGGAGGAGGGTGGAGCCCAGGTGCCCTGTGAGAGGGATGTAGCTGATGCTACATGTGAACGCAGCCCGTTGGAGAAGCTTTGGGTGGTAGCTGGGGCCGGACTCCTCAGGACTGGGCTGGGCAGTCACTGGCCCTTCAGAGGCACTAGCCAAAGCCAGAGGGAGGCTTTGTGAGAAGGCAGAGGATGAGGACACTCAGTGCTCAGCACTGCAACTGGGGAACTCACTTCAATGACTTCTTTCTGCATCTCCCCTCAGACACTGTGAGCCTCTGAAAATGGGAGAGCTTGGGTAGAAGGAGAAACCCTAACTCGCCTCACTGTACCAGGGCAACCCGTGTCTGGGACCTGATTATCTGGGGGACCAGGGTAACCTCATCCTGTGCACGAAGACCACCTTGAGGGTGGACATATGCCCCGGGCTCCCTTCCAGTTTGGGACCATGGCTCCTTTGCCTCCACTGCTTCCTGTCCCTTCTCCCCAGCTTCCTGCGGGCACTGCCTTAGCCGGTCACTTGCAGCAAGACCTTCCTACAGGGCCTGCTTCTGGACCTAGGGAAAGGGCTTTAAGGTGGGAGATGCAGACTTAAAGAGCAGAATAAACATGTTGAATTTGCTCGAAGTTCCCAAACTTATGTAGTTGCGAAGGAATGAATGAGAATTCTGGCAGAGAGTTGCAAGATATAATTGAATGGCACTTTTCAGAAATTTAACGAAGCTAAGGCAATTCAGTGTTTCTGTGTGCCTATCAGCTAAGACAACTTATTACGGATGCAGCTTCTTGGATTCAACTGAAATATGATGGAGTCTATGTTCCAAGAATACATCTCGCGTTGCAGAACTGAACTACTCAAAGTGTAGAGCAGATGACTTCTCCACACTGCCCACCCGTGTCTTCTCGGGGCTCAGGGGTCCACAAACTGTTTCTGACTGAAGTAGCACACGGCTTTCTACCTACCGGCTCCCCCTGGCACAGTCACAGGCCCGAGCTGACGTCAGGTGTGTGGAAAGCCTTGAGGAACTAGTGTCCTCAGAGCAGCTCTTGACCCTGGGGGCCAGAAGCCGCTGTGTTAAATATCCCAGCGTCCTTGCTGCTGAGAGGCGTCGAAGCCAAGGCAGGTTCCGCACCACCTCCTGGGCTCTGAGGCTCTGTTGCTAGAGCAGCACGTTTCTCAGCTCTTCTCCGGTCTCGCTCCATTCTCTGTCCCCTTGCTGACGTTCCCTGCAACTTCATTCCAGATCTACTCGAACCGCCCTTGCTTTGGAGCCTTGTCCAGGAGCCTGCGCTTTCCACGGCGTGTCTTCCTGCAAGAGACCCCTGAGCTGCAGGGCCGCTGGGACGATTTATCTGCAGCACCACAGAGAAAGTCTTTGGGGAGAATTTCGCACATGGCAACGTATCTATGAATCCCGCAGTGAGGACGAATCCCTCTTTAGTGACTGTAACCTGAATCATTATCAGTTGCCATTGTAAGCAGAAAACATCAAGGAATCGAGACTCACAGAAAGGAAGGCACCTACCTCGGGAGAACGGGAAGCTCTGATGCAATTCGCTGACTGTCCAGGCATTTATCCTGCCTCAGGACGGACAGTGCACGGTGCAGAAACTCTTGGTTGTGGGCTGAGTGCACATTTGGGGAACGCAGCTCACAGTCCTGAGGACAGGAGAATGCTCACGCTGGCTGACTTAGGGAAGACGGAACTGATTTGATACACAACTCCCTCAGAAACGGCCTCAGCGCTGGGCTCTCAGGAGGGGCTCCCTGCTGGTTCTGACTGCAGAGAGGTCATCTTGGGGCAAACACATGTCCAAAAGCCAAAGATGGCTGGTAACGGGTTCTAACTCCATTAGGCTGCATGAGATGTGATGCATCTCTTCAGAAGGAAACAAGATTCATCCTCTCCGTCACAGTCTTCAGCTTTCCCTAACTGCTTTGTGGAAGTTTGTGTTGTTGCCACAACAGGACTGTAAGAAGTGTTGTGTCAGCCCAGTACACTATGAAAACTGAATGACACGTGGTAAGTTCACCACTTACTGGGTCTACATAGGTCTACTGAGTGTTGAGAGGGTACTACACTTCGCTGCCCACTCACGACTGCCAACTCTGGTCTCTTCTTGCCATGAAAATCACACACATCTCTTGGTCCCAGCCCTTCCTGACTAACGGTAGAGAAAACCAGAGGTAGAGAAAGTTGCCAATTCCTATAGTGAATGCTGTCACAGGAGAGGTAACGACAGAGGAGTTTCAGTCCACGCAGCCTCAAGAGAATAGAAACGGGCTAGCAGGAGCACAGGGTAGCAGCTGTGCGGGCACCGGCATGAGTGGGCTCCCAGAGCTGTCAGGAGCCGAGATCCACTCCCTGTTATGGGGTGTGAAGACCCTGGAAACGTCATCCTGCTGTGGGGTGAGGAGGTGCGCCCCTGGAAGCGATTAGGGTTCAGGTCATCTGGCCAGAGCTCCCACACTGAATCCTGGTGAGTATGAGAAGAGGAAGGGTCAGAAGAAACACAGATACTCTCTCTCCCTCCTTCTCTGTCTGTCTCTCTCACACACGCACTCTCTTTCTTACTATTCTGCCCTCCACAGGGCCTCGGGCCTTCCCAGCAAGGCTACCACTTCTCTTATACAGGCCTGAGGGCAAAACCAGGGCTGTTTTCCTTAGCAAGTTTCTCCTCTGAGCTCTTCACACAGAGAACGGCCTGGGTCACAGATGCTGTGTAACCTTCCGCGCACACACCTGAGGCCTTGCCAGACCGGGGGAGACGCACGCGCAGTGGTGTGGGCGTGAGGCGGAAGGTGGGGCGGGGCGGGAGAAGACGCACGCGCAGCAGTGTGGGCGTGAAGCGGCAGGTGGGGCGGGAGGAGACGCATGCGCAGCGGTGTGGGCAGGAAGCGGAAGGTGGGGCGGGAGGAGACGCATGCGCAGCGGGGTGGGCAGGAAGCGGAAGGTGGGGCGGGAGGAGATGCACGCGCAGCGGTGTGGGCGTGAGGCGGAAGGTGGGGCGCGACCGGCCAGCGCCGAACGGTGCACCCTGCTCAGGCCTAGAGGGGAAGGAGGTGAGCGGAGGCCGCGGGCTGGGCTGGTGGCGTCTGTGGCGCGGACTCCTCCGCAGGGCGGGGAGGACGGAGGAGCGTTTTAAACAGACCAATCCCAGCGCCACTTGCTCACCTTCGTTCCCTCCGGCTGCGCTGTGGAAAGTGGATTGTGAGAAGAGAAAGGAAAAGGAAAGACCGCTTAGGAAGGCAGCGCAGAGCCCGCGGGGAGAAGGCGGCGTCCTGAGGGTGATGGAAGCAGGGAGAGGGCCAGGGTCGCGCGGAGGAGCAGCGAGGCGGCCAGGCCTGGGGGGGGGGGGGCTCTGGGCGCAGGCACGACGCGCATTTCCACGCGGAGCAGATGGGATTTCGCCTGGCTTTGGGGTGAGAGCACCCCTCCTCGCTTCAGCCTTCCGTTTGCTTTAAATTCTCATCTCTGCTTGAAATTCTCCTACCGGATCTCTTTTCTAGGAAGGCTGGTGTACACGCGTTTACTCCAGGTACTCTGGGAGGCTGAGGCAGGAGGAGCGCATGCCTAAACCCAGTTTTGGACTTCCACCTTACGCCGCTCTTGTCTCAGAGCGACTGGGCGAGAGCTGGGTCCCTGGAAGCTCTCTATGCACTTCAAGACCCCTGCCTAGGCTTTTGTTTTTGAAACTGTGACTTTCACTTTTCACAAGAGGACGCGCTAATCACAGCTACAGGGTGTAGTTTATTCACCTCTGTGCACACCCCTTAGGGACGTGCAGCATGGGCTCCAGCTCAGGGTGACTTCTCTGCGGTAGCTGAATAGCATCGCTTTCTCATTTGTCTGGTTTTCTTTCAACAGCTTGAAGCCATGATTCGGGAAAGAGACTCGACCTTCAGATACCCAGCTCCTCTCCCAGGTAATAAGCCGCTTGAATTCCATTTCCTCCTGTCCACCAGCGCGCCCAAAGCAGGGTCACGCTCCTGGTCCTCAGTTTCGGGTTCTAGGCTGTTAATAGCATGATAAAAATTTGATTTTCATTCTAAGTAGGCACTTGATTTCTGGCACTGGGTTTTGTTTCTTTTAAGGTCATTTGATAATTTCTGTAGATGAATTCAATGGTCTTATAGACACTTGCCTCTGTTGGATAAAAGATGACAGGTTGAGCTTGTTACTCTTTTCTATTTATCTAATTTTCTTTATTTTGAACCCGAAGAATCTGTACCCCTTGGAAAAAGAACCATTTGTATATGAACAAGTATATGTATATATATCTGTGTTTCTACCCAATTTATGGCTGAGATTTTAGAATTAATGCTACAAGTTCTCCATGTCTAGATGTGTGTTTGTTGTATCTGTGGGTATGTAATATTTTCCTACCTTCATATGGTATTTCTAAGTTAAATCATAATTTTTTTTTTTTTTTGAGACAGGGTCTCGCTTTGTAGCTCAGGCTGGCCCTCAGCTCACTATGTAGCCCAGGCAAGCCTCAAACTCAGCAGTCCTCCTGCCTCTGCCTCCCGAGTGCTGGGATTACAGGTGTGAGCCTCCACACCCGGCAAATCATAAAAATTTTAAAGGATTGACTTAGAGCTAAATAAAATCTTTTGTAAGGGGTGGAGATTTGGCTCAGTGGTTCTGGCACTTGCCTTGCAAGCACAAGGTCCTGAGTTTGATTCCTAGCACGAGTGTGCATGTGCATGCATGCACACACACACACACAAAAGAAAAAAGAAAAAGTTAAATATTTATAAAATCTCCAGACATTAAGAAAATTGAACTCCTAATTTTAATATACAAAAATGTATTTCTATAAACCCTAAGTAAAATGTTTTAAGAATTCTGGCTCCCATAACTTAGGTAAATTTTGGCAAATGAGACCAGTTTAATATGGTCGATTTAATACAAACCGTTATATCTTCTGAGGCATCAGAATTTGAATATTATGTAAACCTTTTTATTTGCTTGCGAATGTTCTTAATTTATACAGGCTTGCTGTTTTCACAAACTATCATTTTAGTTACTTATTACTTGTGATTATAAAACATAAATTTGTTTTTATTTAAATTGAATCATTATTTGACAAACTTTATCTCAAAATTAATTGCTTGGTAATATGTTACCTTGAACATAGTTTCCAAGATAATTTTATAACTTTAAAACCATCATCTGCTGCTAGATTGAGTTAATTAGTGGATATTTATTAGGTGCCTCAGTTATATCCAAGTGTATACATTCTGTCTCTCATTATCATATGATTCAGAGAGGCTGTTTGGGTCTGTTAATGAACATATTTATTTCTGTCACATCAATAAGTTCTACTGTATTCATGGGAACACATGCATATTCTTAGTTTCTGCTACGCTTCTACAGAACAGTGGTGTATGGAAGACAGCTCACCACTGTCCCCTCGCAAAGGGCCTCCCCTTGACTGAACTCTAATCAGGCGCCGTCCACTCTTCTTGACTAGACTTAGACCGTGGCCCACTCAGCTGCCTTTCAGCAAAGGACTCTGTTAACCCCTTCACTGAGAATCCCTCCACCCTTGCTATATGACCATCTTTGCTACCTGAGATTTGATCAAGCTCCTCATCCCTTAGAGCTAAGTTCGTGCCTTTCTTTTGGTAATAATCTTGTTAATCCAGTTTAGTGAGAATTCCTCTACCTTTCCTTTTTAGTTTTTATTTATTTCGTGATGCCAAGGATTGAATTTAGGTAGGCACAGTACACTGTGAGCTAAATCCCTTGCCCTATCCTTCCTATGAATCAAGGTATTCTTAGTCATCTTCAGTCCACTGATGCCCCTTCCTTCACACCTTGCCTAGAAATCCTTAGTGGTCCCAGCTGAGCTCAGCTCTATTTTGCAGTCTCTTCCCTCCTGCAGTAGTTTGAATAAGACCTATTTGCTGCTCTAACAAGCAGCCAGGGAACAGCTTTTCTTCACATCAACCCCAAGAGTTTTCTTTATGATAGAAGTTACTGTTGAGTGCATGTGTGAATGTGACTCAGATAGGAGTGGTTATGGCAAAGAGGAGCACTTTGTGCGTGAGACATGTAGATGTGTTTTGTTAAGGAATGTGATAAAGATGTGTTTGTTGTTTTCTACAATAACAGGAGTAATCGCTCCTGCGTGACACGGTGTAGGGAAAACCCTGAATGGATGATGTTATTGAAATTTCAAGGAAAGGAAATTCTATTTTACTTTTATAGATGTAGTTGAGCAAGTTTAAATAGGGTTTTTGATTTATAAGATTTTAAATGAGAGCTTTAACATTAAATATTGTACTGATGCAGAACTATAATTTACTTTTCTCTCTATTAAACTGGTAACTGTTTCTTTGGTTAGTCATAAGTAAAAGTTTATAAGAGACTTTCTTTGTCTTCTGAATAATTTGTATTGAAGAGAAATATTCAAGTTCCCATCAGAATAGTTTCTGATGCTTGGTGTTGGCTTTAACATGTCCTTCATTATTAAAGAAAACAAAATCTTCACTTAATAGAGCTGGATTTTAAAATAAGCTTGTTACTCCTCACTTCTGCCTTAAAAATCTTTTAATGTCATTTGGATCAAGTAGAGAACCAAGTATTGGTCTTGATAATCCATTACCCTATTTAATTAAATGTTCACATTTCTTGACACATTATACATCATCTCTCACCAATCAAATCCTAGAGGGTATGGTGCCCTGTCAAGGAAGATATGGTGCCCTGTCAAGGAACAAAAAATATTATCTGAAATCAAGTAAGAAAAATTGCCATTAAGGGAACTTTTTACAATACGAAGGTGTCCTATAGAGACTGCGGGGCAGAATCACAGGCAAGTGCAGTCCAAGCAAAGCCTGTTCATGCAAAGTCTTAGGAACGGTTTTCACTAAAAGCCAACGAACATGTACAAGGATCCTTGACACGCAGTGGACTATGCTCAACACGACATCACCAGACAAGCTGAAATGGGAACTTGGATATGCTTAGGCAGTAGGCAGGGCTTCTGGGTCTGAGAAGGAACACGCTGAGATCCAGGGGGCTCGGGGAGAAGGTGAGCTGTTTGTTTGGGCAAAACAGCCTACAGTTATGTTAGGGTCTGAGTTTGAATGCTCGGTCAGGAGCAGCTTTAGTCCAGGTCAGGTCAGAAAGGAAGCCCTGAGCAGCACAGTGATGAGATTTCAACGAGGAGGAGCAGAGAGGGAGAATCCTCGGGCCAGAGTCTCCCTCACTTAGCCTTTTGGAAGCATCAGTTGTTGAGGTGACCCTTGACCAGGTTGGGTGCCTAAATATTTTCCCCACGGCACACAAAACTTTCCACTGAGGCTCTTCCCTCACTCGACCAAACATAACCCCAGGGAGAGATTACTCCTGATTGCTCAGTGAGGCTGAATTACACAGGTTGTTTGTAAGAACCCCACGCATGCAATTTTCATATCGATCTTCTTACACCGGCTCGGTGGGAAGGTTTTGAAAATCTGGTAAGAGCTGATAATCTGTGCAGAGTGAGGGATTGGAGCCTGATTTAGGTAGGGAACAAACTGCTCCGCAGTGAGAGAGAAACCTTGGCAACCAGGAAGTACGGAGGCAGCACTTCCATCAGCTACCTGCAGCTCCCAGGCGGGGCGGAGCCGCTCACACACACAGGCGCGAGACTAGCGCCCGAGTGGCCAGAAGGGGGCGCCACGGTTTCCCACTGAAACGAAGCTCCCTACCCTCACTGGCTCAAACACACCCCCGAAGAAAGATTAATTCTGACCATTCACTAAGGTGATTTACACAGGTTATTGACATAAGTACTGCAAGAACGGCAATTTACATATCGATCTTCTTACACTGGCTCTGTGGGAAGTTTTCGCAAAGAATCTCAAATTTCCAAACCTGCTGCAGATAAAAAGCTAAACCAAAAACTAACCATCAGATTTCATCTGCAGAATCTATTGCTTTGGCAGGAATTTCTCTCTTCTTGGGGTTCCCTGAACAGCCTGAGGTTTCTTAGACTCCTGGGGAGACACTTCCTTACACATATGTGGAGAGGATCCCCGTGAAGCCAGGGCTTGGTAAGAGGAACTTGGTAAATGTTGTCTACAGAGAGTGAACCCCATTTCTTGAAATGTGCCTGGCCATGTCTGATTAAACATGCATCCTTCTCAAATATGACATTTGAGACAACCTCATCGGTATCGTTGGTGTTTCCAGCTATGCCCCGATCTCAAGGAGAACAAGCTTCCATTAAATCCATGCCAAGTGTGTACTTTGCCAAGAGAATAAATATATACAGTAAGAATTTTTCAAATTTGAAAGGGTGAAGGAAGAGATAGAAGTGTTGCTTCTGCTTAGATGAAAAGAGTATCCTATGGAATTGAGGGACAGGTTAAAGAGAAAAGAGAAAGGGAATCCTTAAATCCAGAAAACAGGTCAGTACAGCAACAGGACTATTCCACGTGAGTCCATAACCACTTACCATCAGGTCTTCCTGTGCGGTGTGATTAAGCCTTTCCTACCTGATCCTGGGTCAGTTGTTGCATGATCTCAGGGCTTCCAGCTAGAGGTCTAGGGACCTCTACTCCAGGCACTGGGATAGAGCAGTTTGAACAACAGCATCACAGACATTAGCCTAAGAGCACTGGGTACCGGGCTTCCCCTGGGCCTCTGAGACACTCCATTATGTTAAAGGCCCACGGAACTAAGGCTGATTTACAAGTGCTCACTGCGAAGTATCAGAGTAAAACACTAACTTGCAGGGAAAAGAGACTTAAAATGACTGTGTTGACATATTTTGGCTAATTTTTAAAGTTTAAAGTTCTGATGAATGTTAACTATGGAATTAATACAACTGACAGGGATTTTCACTTGAATGAAGTCAGTTCTTTTTTAGAAACTTTTATAGAAAATATGTATCTAAAGAGTAATTCTATTTGTGAAGAACAGTGGGTAATGTATCTAATTTATGAAAATAGATGAGCATAAATTTTTTCAAGTGAAAATTTCAGACATAATAATCATGAGACATAATATGCCATGAATATGTGAATCACACATTAAAATATATCAGGAATATATTATCATGCAAGGAGATTCGGTATAGCTATATAAGTTCAGGAAGAAAACACTCAAAACTATTTCTGTGCTGATAACTCAGAGGATATGCTGTATTTATTAACTCTGCAATATTGAATTATCTTCGTAGGGCTAAATGTATCTAATTTGTGTGTTAGAATCTAAAAACATATTGGTAAGTTCTATGGGAATCCTTTTCACATTGATTATATTACAAATGTGATTTCCTTAGCCTCTCTGGAGTTCAGGAATGTTTGATTTCTATAGGCTCTTACTTACCTCTGGGCCATGGAAAATGATCTCCTTTGAGGAGTCTCATGATTTAATGTTGTAATACCATTTGGAGCTAGGAAACATTTACATAATCTGTCGTGTGTGTGTGTGTATACATGCACAAGCATACACTCACAGATGTGAAAAACGTGTTTGTTTTTGTGTGGAGCCTTTTGTGGCTTTTGTTGTTCTCTTTTCTGGTTGTTTGATCTATATATTTATTTTTCCTGAGACAGGGTTTCCCAGTATTTCCAGGTTGGTCTCAACTCCTAGATTTAAGTGATCTTCTGACATCAGTCTCCTGAGTGCTAGAACTTCACATTCAGCCCCCTCGGCTACATCTAAGTTCAAAGTTTCAGCTGTGGTTCAGGCATAATCACAGAAACGCAAAGCTCATGGTTTATATGGAAGAGCTGACTCATTCCTCACCTATACATTTTTGTAAGGATGGTGTTTATAGTCAATGGGGCAAATTGAAATAACTAGCCCCGTAGGAGGGCTGAATCACCTTTGCAGGATCAGTGTGGGGAACCGCCAGGCTGTCCCTTGTCCTGATTGTGATTCTACAGATGCTGTAGTCTGGATTTCAGGGGAGGGATGGAGGATAGGTGAGCGCCATGCGGTGCCTCCTAAACCCATCTGAGTGCATAGAAGAGCCTGGTGGCTTCCAGTTAGCACTTCAGCCTCAGACTGTAATGTTACATCCCTGAACTGGGCCAGAACCTCTCACCGGGGAGAGGGGTGTAAGGCTTGGGTGAGTAAAAGGAATCGAAGGTCTAGTGGGAAACTGAGGGGCTGGCCTGGGTGGACGGAGGAGTGTAGCAAGTAGAAACGATGGAATGGGAAACACCAAGGACTCTGGAGAGCTGGAAGGAAAATGACAAAAAGGAGGAGATGCCGTGGTAGGTGATGAGAAGGGACTGGTTTCCAAAGGCATCAGGAGAGGAAGATGGGCTTTGAAGGACCCAGCGGCCTTTGGAAAGCTCTTACAGGGGATATTCTGTTTCTGTGGGTGCCAAACCAGCGAACGAATGAGAAAAGAGGACTCTGTTCCTTGGGTGGGTCTTGCGGGCATGATGTGCAAGAGCCCTGCGCAGAAGAAGACTTGGCAAATCCCGAGATGCCCCGAAGAGGACACAGGAGATTGCGTTTGAGATTTTGTCATTTCTGAGCAGTGTTAAAATAGTAACAGCACGCAGCCTCCATCTGAGCCCTCCATGTGAGGGGCACAGCTGCATCCACGGTAGCCATAGTAACTAAAGGGAACCTGCAGTTGCTGCGGACCTTGGGACCATGAGCAGGGGGTGAATGTTTTGGGAGGGAATCTGGGCTTTAATCAAATCCCCAAAGGCAGAAAACTAGGGAAAAGTTATAAAAACAAAACAAAAAAAGTCAAGTCCTTCCTCCAGCATATAATTGTTTGCTTATTAAAATAAAGACCTTTTACCTTTTCATCTAATGGAAACATTTCACATCTTCTCTGTGGCATATGTGATACTTCTGAGTCCTGGAGCCCTTGGTTAAGCAAAGGGCTCCTGATCACAAACGCTTCATCTCAGTCCTGGTGGATGTGAAAACCAAGATGGCCACCGAGCACTAAGTGACTAAGCAGCTGGTCCTCTGTATAGTGTGGAGGAAGGGTTGTTAATAGCTAGTGTAGAACACAGTAGGGGACACGAGATTGCATCGTGCTATTTAGAATAGCGGCAGTTTAAAAAATACAAATTGTTTCTTGCTAGAATATTTCATTTAATATTTTTGGGCTGTGGTTGATTACAATTTTTTTTTGTAAGAAGAGAAGGAATTGAAAATAAAACCATGGGAAAGGGGAACTTACAAAAAATAAATGAGCTGATGAAAGGTGATTGGGATTTTGTCTGAAATTTTGTTTATATTTTAATGCTATTTTTGGGATATGAATAATATTTTCTCTTTAACCTATCACTCATGACAATTTCGTAGACTGCTTCTTTCTTATAAACAGAAGCAAAACTTCTTTTTCTTCCTGATTCACCCTTTCCAATTTCCAAAATTCTTACTGAATATTCTTATATTCATGGTAATGTACATATTTGCATAGATTCTATCTATGCAAAGCCTATCCACATTGAGAAGACGTGATTAGAAATACTGGTAGTACAACCAAGGTTTTCCTGGAATATCATATTTGAGAAGGATGCTTGTTTAATCAAATAAGATCAAGCACTTTTTAAGAACCAAGGCCAACTCTGCAGCCAATGTTTACAAAGTTCCTCTTTGGAAAACTGGCCTGAGGCCTGGGTTCCCAGGCTTACAGGTGCATAAGGCAGTGACTTCCCGGCAGGCTTATGTGTCTTAGGCTCTTCGGGGCACCTGAGAAGAAAGATATTCCTGCCAAAGCAGTGGATTCTATAGACAAAATCTGATGGTTAATTCTTGACTTCGCTTCAAAGTACACTTTGAGATTCTTTATAAAAACTTCCCACAGAGCCAATGTAAGATGATGAGTGTGTAAATTGCCGTTCTTATTGTAACTGTGTTTAACACGTATTGCTTATTTGCTATTGACTAGTGGGCAAGAGCTAGAATAAGGTGGGTCACCCCAAGTGATATCCAGTGGCTCTGTTTGCACAAACCTGGGCCTCCATTTGCCTCCAGGGTGGGTAGGAAGATGCACTTTAGGGCACTCATGGGTCTATGGTCACTCGGTTAGAAACACAGATCAACCAACACCCCCAGCCTTGCAATATGGAAAGGCCAGATCAGTTTTTTACTGGTGCGACCATCTGGGTGGTACTTTTACTCCCCAAATAGGACTTGACCCTGTAATAGGGTACAAAAGGCTCGAAATGACATTTAAGAAAGTATTTTTTTACTAAATTCAGAAATAAAAGTGATAAGAGAAAAGCCACTCTACAAAATTAAATGGCCCCAGATATTCTAACAGTTGCACAAGGTGAGGATATCAGAACAGAATGGTGAGTACACATTCCTGACACGTCCCCGGCTGGGTCCTCTGAATTACGTGGTCTGTGTTGGCAAATCAAAGCAGCGCTGCTGCCACAGCTCTCACAACTGGGGGCACCCTGGTTCTTGGGGCAATCTGTAAACAATGTTTTTGTGTTTTAGACTATGATACTGTGTATTGGAATTCTTCTATGTTGTATAATCGGTTGTTGGTGTGGGCTAAAGTCTCTTATGCCCTTGCTCTCTTTTTGACTGTCAGAGGATGATAATCCCTCCAAAAAGAAGGAACCTGATATTCCCAGGTCTCCTTTAGGTCAGATGAAATGAGAGCTTTCGTCCCTGGTTGGGCATCGCCGCTTCCCCCTTCTCACCGGGGAGCAGTGGTGAGAAGTTGGGCATTTGGGCCTCTGGACCCCATTAAGAGTGTGGATCAAAGTCTCAGGCTCAGGAGCTGAGGCAGCATAGAGAAGATGAAAAGTAAGTATGTGGAGAGGAAACAAGGAGATAGAGATTTTAAAGCTGTGCTTTTAAGGAAAACCGGAGCAGCACAGTTCATTTTCCTGTTCCTCTGAAGGAACCCTCCTTCAGGCTTTCCTTCCTGTGACCTCTCCTCCCCTCCTTGGACAGGGTAGGGTTACATTCCTGAAAGGTCCTTCGCAATAGCTCTCAAATTCCTGGGTAGTACACTGGTCATCTCCACGTGCAAATTCCCTTTTCTTCCAGCCCATGAAGCGTCATAGCTGGAGACAGCACATCCCGACTTTGGATAGCATATCTGGACTTTGAACGCATGTGGAGGGCTGGCAGATGGGGAGTACACACCTTTGACATCTTAGAGACATCCCTTTAAAAATACTCTACTCTCATTTCTTTGAGCTTGTGTACACCGCTCTGAAGTGCATCCTCTACTTCTGTCTCTACTGATTTTCTCATGTGCTCTTTACTGGGATGCCTTGAAGAATCCTTCTCCGTAGTTGGAGTCAGCAAATCTGCCAACTTGTTTTAAAAGGGTGTGTTAAGTTCTTTATTTCAGATGTGGGGATCAGAGGCCCAGTCTGGTGACAGTTGGTGTGAATTCGGTGGGAGCCCATCCTCCTTGAGAAGAGGACAAAGCTGGAAACACTGACAACACAACCAAGGTTGTGCCTGGAGTGCCATGTTTGAGAAGGGTGATTGTTCAATGAAGGATGACCTGTCGCTTTTCAAGAATAAAGCTTACTCTCTGTAGTCAAGGTTTACCCAGTTCCCTTTGGGAGAACTGGCCGGATCCCTGGCTTCACAGAGTTCCTGGTCTCATTGGTGTGTAAGGAAGTGTCTTCCCAGGAGACAAAGAAATCTCAGGCTATTCAGGGAACCCCAAGAAGAGAGACATCCCTGCTAAAGCAGTGAGTTCTGCAGGTAAAATCTGATGGTGAATTCTTGGCTTGGCCTCTTACCTTCAGGAGCCTTTGCAATCTGAGATTCTTTATGACAATTTCTCACAGAGCCAATGTAAGAAGATCGATACGTAAATTGCCATTCTTGCAGTATTTATGTAAAATAGCCAATGAAAATCAATGGAAGGAAGTTTTGTTTCAGGGGAAACTGTGGCGCACCCTTCTGGACACCCATGTTCAGAAGGTTTGAGCGGCTCTGCCCTGTCTATAAACTGCATGCAACTGACGCGAGGGCTGCTTCTGTGCTTTCTGGTGACTAAATTTTCTCTTTCCCTCTGGAAAGCAGTTTGTACTCTAACTAAATCAGACTAGACTCTCTCGCTTTGCAAAGATTTCCAACTCCTGCCAGATTTTCTGTTCTTCCAGTTTCCTTCCTTACTACATGAATTTATGTAACATCTCCGTTGATCAGAAAGTCTGTTTCAAACTCAGTGACTTAGAACAACGTGAGTTTGTCATTTCACCGTTCTGGGGACAGAAGCCTGAAATTAGAGAGTGGGCTAATCTTAGGGATTTGGAAAAGCTGGGTACCTTCTAGAGCTTTAGGGAGAGACCACCCTCTCGTCTCTTCCAGTCTAGAGGTGCTCACATTCCTTGAGCTGTGGACATTTCTTTCCTCTTCAGAGGCAGCAGAGTCAGGCACACTCACTGTCATAGTGTCATTTTGCTGGTTCTTTCTCTGTTCCACTTCCTCTTCTGCTCCAGTAAACTTTATGGTCACATGGGGACCATCTGAGAAACCCACAGTAGTCTATGCAATTTAAGGTCAGCTGCTTAACAACCACAATGCTATAGAAATTTGTTACTTTTCCACATAAACTAAATTTAATAAGATAGATTTATTAATTTTCCACATTAAAACAGATTTCAGAGGTTACGGAGTAGACAGCAGTAGTTTTTTCTTTTAGTGCTT
>PVIC010012116.1:0-40238 GCA_004025085.1 Thryonomys swinderianus
CGCATACCACAATGCCGGATGTGGTGGCTCACGCCTGTAATCCCAGCACTCGGGAGGCAGAGACAGGAGGATTGCTGAGTTCGCGGCGGCTTGCCTGGGCACCATAGTGAGCTCGGGGCCAGCCTGAACTACAAAAGCGAGACCCTGTCTCAAAAAAAAAAAAAAAACTGTACAATATGACCCAAAAAGGAGAGATGAAGCTGACAAAACAAAATAATTAGTTTAAATATCTAGAGATGTTGCCTAATGATGAAGTCAACTACTCTGAAAAGAGCAGCCAAAGGAAGTTATCCAAGTCTCATAATTTGAGTCATTAAAAATGGATCTAAAAAGAATAAAGGAAAAGGATTTGGAAGGAGAGCTGGAAAATACTCCATGCACTAATTTTACATTCAGAAGGGTAGAATACAATGACAAATTGGGTATTTTAATTTCTGGGTCCAATAGCCAATATTGCTGGCTTTCTTATGGTTTACACATAGAACCTGAGCTTCATTTAAAATATTTTCTATTAAAGAATTTACTGTGGGAAGGCCTGAAAACATGAAAAATGAAAGATGCTTCAGAAAATAAAAATTCCCTTGTATTCAAGTGCTAAAACAAATCAAATTTATATAGCTGTCATGTTTATTTTTCAAAGCTTTGGTCTCAACATAAATTGGTTCTGTTTTAACTCCTTTGTCTAGTTGTTTTTAATAAAAAGCCCAAGCAATTATGATATATATAGAATGAATGACACAGTCACATAAACATGCAAAGTCGCTCACTCTCCTTTCTTAGGAGCAAGACATCTCACTTGGATAAGCACAAGGAAAGAGACGGAAAGAGTGAATTTCCCTCCTGCCTCCCCAACCCTCAGAAAATTCAATGAAGAAGGTAATTCCAAAAGCGAGAAAACAGTAATTCACATTGCTTCTTCATTCAAACTCTTCTTCGCTGGCTTCCGAAGATAGTAATCCATGCAATCCAGTGAAATCCTTCTACAAATTGACTGCATTTACACTGGAGGGGAGGGCTACTAGGGACGGTAACAGAAGAAAACATATATTGAGTGCTTTCCTAGTCAGATAGAGGTGGGCTAAATAATTTTCTAAAATTGAAATAGTTCACAAGCTATGATATTTCTGGACTAAGTACCTCAACAGGCTGCACTTCAACCATTTTGGCATTCTATCTCCTGGGACATCAAACACAACGCGCAGAGCCATACCTACTGTATCAGAGAAAGCTTCCCAGTGGAGATGACACCCAGTACCAATGTAGGATAAGACTGGGTCAGAGGAAGAGGCAGAAGTAAGGAATACTATAAACATCCCAAGCTATGAAATAGCATGGCAAATTTAGAAAATCACTGGATGTTGTATACTATTAGACTTTGAGACAGAAAGGAGATGAGTTTGGAGTAGTGGAGAAGAATCAGATCATAAATGTTGTTTGTGTTGTGCAGTGAACTTTGCATTTTCTCTAGAGCTAAGAGGACACTGAAAGAATTTTAAACAAAGGAAATTTAAAAATATTTAGATGGATCTTTCTGATAGCGATGTGGAGGGTTTCAGGTTGGAGAAGAAAGAGTGAAAGCGAGGCAATCAGCAGCGCACAATTTTGACAGGTTAGAGAAAAGAAGACAATGATGTAAATTAAGGGCCAGCAAGGTAGCAACAAATTCGAAGAATATTTGGGGAGTGAATCAGTACATTCAGCAATAAAAAGAATGAGAAAATACAAAAAATAATTGTCCTCAAATGTAAAGAATAGTGTCAAGGGCCGGAGATTTAGCTTAGTGGTTCTGGCACCTGCCTTGCAAGTGCAAAGTCCCAAGTTTGATACCCAGTAACCACTTACCACAATGCAGGACATAGTGGCTCATGTCTGTAATCCCAGCACTCGGGAGGCAGAGGCAGGAGCATTGCTGTAAGTTAAAGGCTTGCCTGGGCTACATAGTGAGCTCAGAGCCAGCTCGAACTTGAGACCCTGTCTCAAAAAAAAAAAAAAAAAAAGGCGAAGATAGGCCAAGGAAAGTGTATAGAATAATATGAGCAGCAACTTTAGAAGGGCACTTCAGGGTCGTCAAAGTCAGTTTAAGCGATGGACAAAGGCAGGAAACATGCACAGACACTAAGCCAAAAAGAGTAAGAGAAGTGACAATATCATGGATCTGTTGGGAGCAGGGTACCAAGAACAACAGACAAGGAAACAAATTAAATAATTGCTACTGAAACACTCATTTAAATGAATACTAATTTTATGGCTTGTATCTAGATGTCTCCCCAAAGCCTCATGTGGTCATAGGTGGGACTTTTTGGAGGTGCCTAGATCTACGCAGTATGATACTGGGATTAAGGATGCCCCACCCTCAGGTACAAGCAGCACCAATCAAAAGGCATGTAGCCTAGATGGATAAAAGGAAGAGGCAGGCTTGTTACTACTGCTTCTGCTACTTTGCTGTTCTGCTACTTCACTGCTTTGTTGCTTTGCTGCCTTCTGGCTGCCGTGAACCGCTTCTCCTCCTTGATGCCCCTATCATGCCACCCTGCCTTGGAACCACCCAGTTACGAAATGAAACCTCTACAAACCATGAGCTACAACAAACCTTTCCTCCTGTAATCTTGGATGTTGGCTATTTTGTCTCAGCAATAAGAAAAGTAAGACATATGAAATCTGTGTCTAAGATGCCTAATAATAAATATTTATATGCAAGTGAACTTTGAAAAAAGAACTGTCAATTAAAATTACAAGGAGATATCATCTTACACCTGCCACTGAGAGGAGAAAACCAAGTTTTAAAATCTTCCACTCAAGTAAAGCTCAAGTTTGCCTCTTGGAAGGATCTGAAATAAGGACCCCCCCCCCTCCGTTTAACTTCATAAACTTTCTTACCTTTGCTTCAGAGCTGCCTATACCCTGTAGCTTTTGTTACAGTTGAGGCTGGAACCTCAGAAGGGATGGCTCACTTGAGTTTAGAAGTTCCTTTGTTGTTAAAAAGGATTGTTATACTTGCTTTTGTTTATAGGTGGAAATCTGTGCACCGTTCTAACCAATGGAGCTTGTGGGCTGTTCACTGTACTAGCCAATGAGACATATACGCTTGTAAACAACAGAGCTGCCGAGCCTAACCAATGAGATGACACTAAATATAGTTCCATCCTAACTTCAAGAAATTTCTGTAAGGAGGGCATAAAAGCCTGGCTTCAGCAGAGCTGAAGCACCAGCTGAGCCTCTTCATGGAGAGAAAGAAGGCTGGCCAACTGGTATTAGAATAAATCTGCACTCTGCTTCTGAAACTCTTGAGTGCATCTTCCATTCCCTGGACTGGCTGCACTGATCTCCAAGCTGGAACATGAGCTGATACACTAGCTGGCATTCTGCCATTTATTAGAATACCTTTTATTGAAAATAAGAAAGGCAGTTGATACTAGTGTGGAGAAAGTGAAACTCTTGTATATTATTGATGGTGATGTAAATTAAATTAGTGTAAGCATAGAAAACTATATAAAAGTTCCTTTAAAAACACTTAAAAATAGATCCAGTGATTTTTTTGGTCTAGCAGTCCCACCTCTTGGTACACATACAAAGAAAATTGAATGTACAGGAGATACCCACACTCCCATGTCCACTGCAGCATTAGTCACAATAGCCAAGGTAAGGAATCAAACTAAGTGTTCATTAATAACTAAGTGGATAAAGAGAATATAGCATCTCTGTGTAGATATGCAATGGAATATTACGGTGGGGGGGAATCCTGTCAGTTCTGGAAGGAATTGTGCTAAATGAAATAAGCCAATCCCAGAAAAGCAAATAACTCATGACCTTAAAAAGGTTGAAATCACAGAAGTAGAAAGTATAATGATGTTTAGTAGAGGCTGGTAGAGGAGGTGGTAAAGGTCAGATGGAGGAGTTGTTGGTCAACAGAAGCAAAGTTTCAAATCGCATGAATAAGTTTTGAGATCTATTACACAACAGAATAATAATGTACTATATTTTTAAAATAACTAAAATTAAATGTCAAGTATCTCATTAAAATAAGGTGACAGATGTTAACCAGCCTGGTTTAACCATCCTACAGCGTTTACATATATCAAAATATCACATTCTACCCATAAATATATGTATTATACATTTAAAATAACACTAATAAAATATTCAGTTTGAACTACTCTTTAAAGTAAGTTAATTTTTAATAAAAATAAGAGAACCAAGTGATATTTTCCATGGAATGGGAGAGTTGACCATTTTTATAGACTAAGAAAGATATATTAAAAAGTGGTTAAAAATAAAGAAAAAAGTATTAAGGAGACAGGGGTTAGGGTTGGCTTTAACAGGTTGATTTCGTGTTTCACTACATCTTTTTGGCCTACATCCCACATTGTCTTTCCAATGTAAAGAAGTTACGTATCTGGAGAGGTTAATCTGCACTAAATGGATTTAGCATGGATGTAACCATAAGGAAATATCATAGTTAATCCCTGTCTTGGACAATTGACTCCAACACTCCTTACTTGCTGAATACTTGTGGCCTGCTTCTGTTTAGGAGCGCACAGAAGTGTGATGAATGTATTGGCTTCCTTCCTGCCAGACTTTTCTCTTCTCAGACTGACTCCAAGGCCCAGACACTTTTGCTGTCCCGGAGCCTGATTCACATGACTTGAACCACTGTTATACCTTAATTTTTGCCTGTGGTTAGTAACCTAGGACAAATGTGAAAAAATATTAATGCATGCTGCTGAGGCATGGAACACTTTCTAATGAGAAAATCAGTCCAAGAGGGAAAACAACATTCTCCATATGCCTCACAAACTTCTCCCAGTGAAGATTAAGATCTTTCTGAGCTCAGCAAACCTTGGATCACCTGTGGGTACTAAGGATCTGGGTGTGGTGCTGATGTGGGTGTAGAAACAGTTCCAGTAGTTGTTTTACCAGCAAGAGGTAGAACATCATTTTCCTCATGTAAATGAGGAAAGCTCAGAAACACTGGGATGTGAGAGAAAAGGATAGAGATGTAAAAGTAGTCTTGTAAAGAAGGAACTCTGTGGGATGTGATTCTTAAGTATGTTACAAAAGTACAGTTGCACTGAAATGACTCACTTCTTTTTGCTTGTTTGACAATACTATTTTAATCATTATGTAAGTCTGATGCTTGGTCACATGGAGCACTGTGGTTATTTGGAATTGTCTGGTAAAATTAAAAGAGGTAAATTGGTTTTGTTGTAACTGAATCTATTTCTTCCTCTTTTTAAACTGTTTTGTTGGCCAATAAGCTACAAGTAATGATCCAGTCTTAGCACTGAAACTCATGGAAGTTGGAAAATTTTAAAACAAATAGACCAATCCTGAGAAATTTAATGAATTCGGGTGCTCCCATCCAAGCATGATGATCAACAGTCCAAATTAAACTCCCTAAAGTTCCTGAAAAACATGGGATCAATGAAAGATAAATCAATCCAGGATACCATGGACTCCATCTGGATTGTTGCTAAACCCCAGCCAACAAATGGAAGATAAGCAACAAGTTACAGCTATAGGAGCACAGGGAGAGAAGGAAGGGATAAGTCTGCAAAAAAAAAAAAAAAGCCAGTAGCTTGGGGGTGAAATGATCTTAGCAGAAACAGAAGGAAGGGAAGCCTTAACCTCTTCACAGGGACTGAGCAAACAGGCTGGTGAGTTGGGGAGGAGTCTACCACTAGCCTTTCTACTGTACTAAGTTAGGTCACAAGGCTACTAAAATATTTCAGACCTGTTCAGGACAGCTCACCAAACAGGGCCATGTGGACACCAAAATGTACACATTTTTCTCCTCCTCTCTGTACCTTCCTATCTATGCTAGGCATCCTCACCACTGTGTTTTTTGTCCTTGTTTTTTTGTTTGTTTGTTTGTTTTTGCAGTACCAGGGATTGAACTCAGGCCCTTCTGCTTCCAAGGTCAGCACAGTACCACTTGAGCTAAATCCCCAGCTTCACCACTGTGCTTTTTGCAAAATTGCTCTGCACTGTGGCAATATCCCTTTCTCTGTATCTTTGCCAATTTTCTCTTCTTTGCCCCAATCAAAACATTCTGTTTTTATTCCCTAGCGCATCCCCTCAAGGTCTTGCCAGTGGCCAGACTAGAAAAAGAAAAAGGAAAAGAAAAAAGAGTCTAAAGATAGATATCTCAGTGGATTAGTCTATTCAGATAATACCGACATTTTAGCAAACGTTTTTTAGAACTAAAGAGGGAATATGGTGGGAAAGTTTTTAGACACTGACAGAAGGAATGCAGGAGCTGTTTAAGTATTTAACTATCCACATAAGTATTTATTGTATGAATGTACTTCTCAAAGGGAGCCACATAAATTGTTGCCTATTTGATTATGTGCATATCTGGTTTCCTCTCTCTTTCCTTCCTCCTTTTTCCCACTCCTTTCCTCTTTCTGTTGTTCCTCTCTTTTTGCCTCTCTGCTTCTGCAACTCTAATTATCTATTTCTTTTCTTCTGTAACATACACTCTTTCTCAACCATACAGAAATATTACTTTACCACATATTATTTAGTATTAGTCTCTAGATTTTGTATTTTTGGAAATGTATACATTTGCTTGATCCAAATGTTTTAACATGTTTCCTGCATATTTAAAAAGAATGAATATACCCTCAACTATTGAGCGAAAGGTTTACTAAATCCAGCATGGGAATTGTCTCTTCAAATCTTTCATAGAGCGTTCACTTTTTGCTCGCAGATATTACTGATGGAGGTATGGTAAAATTTTCTGCTATGATGGATTTTTAATTTTCTCCTTATGTTTGTATCAATATTTTCTCTATATATCTCAAAGTTATACTAAGTGCACATTATTTTATAAATGCCATTTCTTTCATGGAAATAAAAATATCACTATGTAGTTATCCTATTTGCTCAGTAAAATGTAGTTACACTCACCATATTTTATAGTATTTGCCTAATATATTCATTATTTGGATTGCTATATAACAAAATTACTCCACAAAACAGTAAACAACAATTCACATTTATTATCCTCTCAGCTACTGTGGGTCAGGAATTCTGGAAAGATTTAGCCCGGCAGTTTTCACAGTTCTCACATGAAGCTGAAGTTAAGATGTTGGCTGGGGACACAAGCTATTTTGAGAGCACAGTGTGCTTCCAAGATGGCTCCTTTACACAGCTGGCAAACTGGTGTTAATTACTGACAAAAGGTTTCAGTTCTTCTCCATAAGGGTCTCTCCACTGTCTCTCCACTGTTGGATTCTCTAGGAAGGACCCAAGGCACATTGCACCACTAAGTGGAACCACCCAGGTGTAAAGAGAGAGGAGTTAAACACCGTCCCATGAGATGGAGATTGTCAGATAATTTACAGATATATTTTACACCTACCCAAACTAGTTTTTTATTTTACTTGCTATCTTGCTATATGCTATGTCTCTTATAAATGAATATAACTAGAATTTTATCCCAATTTTATGACCTTTATCTTTTAACTGGATAATTTAGACTTTTTATATTAGCTATTGATTGCCAACAAATTAAAATTCATTCTTACCACTCTCATTTTATCTTGTCTTTTCTATTTCCTTACTTTTTCTGTTATTTCTTTTTCTCCTCTTTTGACACGATTTGAAATTATTTTTCCCTACATTCCAAATTTTCCTATTTATTTTGAGTTATACATTCTATTTATATTTTCTTACAGGTTATCTCTAAATATGAACATGTATATTTTACCTCAAAAACTAAAGAAAATAACTATATTTGCTGTGAACTTTGTATACTTTGGAACTTTGTCTATGGGACTCATTTTGGGTTTAAAGTAGACTTTTTCAGACATTTATATTTTCTTCTAGAGGATGCTACCAGTCTTAGAACATTTGAAACATGGGGATTTGGAGCCATTCATGCAATGTGAAGGCAGCACATGAAATCCAGGGCCGACTATCAATTAAGAAATCTATAAGAGACTTTCTATTTCCATTCGTGGCATGATTTTGGATTGTTTGGATTTTGCCCTTTCTTCTATTTAATCCATCCTTTATAACCAAAGATACTCTTTGTTGAGGGAATCTTGTGTAAAAAGAGAGAACTTTTGGGTTTTCTTAAGAATTTTCTTCCTTTCTCATCAACTTAGTTGTATGCTTAAAAGAGTTTTTAAAACTGTGTTAACTAGGAACGTTTCAAAGTACTTTGAAAAATGAAAGTAACTTTGAAATCATAACCCACAGGAAACTGATAAAGACTTATGTCCAGAATCTAGCCAGGTTGATTGCTTGCAAAAACAAAAGTATTAATATTTATCATAGTATTCAAATAAGACTCAAGGGCTAATAACACAATATTTAAAGTATCAAACATACAATGCAAAACTACATGATTTATTAAAAGCCAGTAAAATCTCAATTTATGTGAAGAAAGACGATCAACAAACACCAATTCCAAGATAATACCAAGATCTGGAAAAAAAATTAAGCAGCTATTAGGAAATGCTCCAGTAAGGAAGGGAAAAATACTCTTAACACAAATAGAAAGTTTGAAAGTGCCAACAGAGATCCAAAGAATCACCTGGAAACTCAAAACCTGAACAATACAGTAATTTAAAACTAAAATTTAAGAGATGGACTCAGTGGTAGTTTGATTACATTAATCATCATTAAGCATTGTTAAAACTAGTTATTTTTCATAACAAAATTGCCATACTACTGGAAATAATTTAGAATTTACTTATAAATGATTGACAGTCATCATTGCTGAAGTACTATAGTCCTATCTTGGTACTATATAGTGTTTATTATATTGTACTGAAATTGGCTTTTGATGTCTGTTTCCCCAACTAGACTGTTGTCCTTATATTTCTAGCACCCAGGTAAATACTAGACAAATAGCAAATATTCAGTGGCAGTTGACTGGACTGAAATGGTGATTGGACACAGAAGAAATGTCTCATAACTTTTAATTGCTAAATATTTGATGCACTGGATCCAACCATAAGGCAATGTGGATGGAATGGACTAAAAGTCATGAAATGCTCCAATTGTGGTTTCCATAGCCTCATTTTGTTTATTGTTTTGATGTCTTGTCTTGATTTAGTTTTGGCAAAGAAAATCCTGCATGCAAATCAAGTTCTATTCAAAATATTAAACAAATAAACATATTTTCTGAAAAACTATGCACACATCTCTGGCCACGGACACCTGCTGGGCCCTCCATTCTCACACTATAGTGAGCAACTGAAATGATTCTTGGGGGCTCAACTTGAAAAGTCCCAAACAGGACTCCCTTTGAAAACGTTTCCAGCTGTCAGGTTCCATGGACTAAATCTTACAATGCAAGAGTGGTTAGAGTCATGGAGTGCCTTTGTGACCTAAAGCAAATGCATTCTTGAAGAATAGAAAGAGAGCTTTAAACTCAGAATCCAACCATGTCATAATTACTATGCAAAAAAAATCTGTGCACTTTCAAAGGGAGAAAAGGGCAAGAAATGCTTAATAAATTAGAATATGAGTCAAGATGCATCCTGCTCAAGATATCAGAAGACTACACTCAACATAGCTAAAGAATTGGCAATTTGTTGTTTCCTAGGAAAAAAACAATCATGAGGGTATTCCAGCATGCATCAACAAACTGATCTTGTCAAGAACTCAGGTCCTTTCCCTCTTTCTTGCTCTGCCATCCTCAGCAGGCAGGAGAGTTCTCATGTTGTTGTTGCAAGGTGAGTCGGCAACTTGTCATGCAAAAGTAATCTCTTCAAGTGAAGAGGAGTGTTGATTCCTACGTGGCCATCCTAAAAGAGGGTATCTTGGAAGAAGTGGAGAAGTTCTATGACATCTACCATTTGTAATAAAAAGCCAGTGTAAGCTCTCAGCTATCAATTAAACAGAGAAACCTAAATACTTAGGACACCATGGCTCATGCTTTTTAAGGTCTCATCTTTGTAAAAAAATATGTCAGAATCTCAGCAGCAGATAGACTCATACTCAAAATAAATTGAAACAAGTTTACTAAAGTGAGCACTTGAAAAGATATGGACAAAGGGTCAGGAAATCACAGGGTCAAGAAATGAAGTTTCCGCAATTTTCCCCATCTACACATACCCCTGAACAGAGGAGGGAGAAAGAAAGGAGACATAACTAGAACCTGGAAGAAGAAAGTCATGCAATAAAGTTTTCTGGAATAAAATAGACTTTCCCTGAAAGAGCCATTTAGAAAATACTTCAGTTTTTCTGTGATTCATCTCTGTCTCAACAGCTCAGCTCTAACACTATAGCAAAAAACAATGAAAGACAAGTAATGGAATTGTTGTGGGTGTCTTTCAATAAAATTTATTTATAGCCAGGCATGGTGGCTCACGCCTGTAATCCCAGCACTCGGAAGGCAGAGACAGGAGGACTGCTGAGTTCGAAGCTTGCCTAGGCTAAATAGTGAGCTCAGAGCCAGCCTGAACTACAAAGTGAGACCCTGTCTCAAAAAAAAATTATTTATAGACACCTGTACTGTGAACTAAGTCTTTATTTATTTGGACAATACTTTTTTAATAATCTAAAAATATATTTAACTGGCAGGCCATACCAAAGGCAGTGGGCTCTATTTGGCTTATAGACCTTGACTTGTGGAGTCATGATATCAAGATATACTGCAAACTTTAGCTGTTGGAAGCAGTCAAACTTTATGACAAAATAGGAGGAAGCCACCAGAATAAATACCTGACCTCACTCTCTTCTCCTCACTCTGAGCTCTTGTCATGGCTCCCCAATAAAAATGCCAACTAGAAGTCAAAAGTAAGCAAATTTACTAATGTAGTCCCTATAAGTTACTTCCCATGGCAGAGAGTTGGGTAGCAAAAGTTATAGAATGTCTGGAAAGACAAACAAAATATATTTGGCACAGCCACTTCCTCATGTCGTCAGTTTATGAGCCTCTGTTTCATTCCTTTTAGTAGTTCACATAAGCTCATGGATGCAAACTCAGAGAAAAAATAGGCTATTTGTTTAGTTTCCTTTCAGGCAGCAGCAAAGCAAAGACAGGAATGAGACTGTATCCTGTTCTCAATCCAGGAAGAATCTGAAAGGATACAGAAGGTGGATTCAGTTCTACAGAGAAATGGAAAGCAGGTCAAACCTTCAGCACCTTGAACAAATTTTAAAAAGAAAGCCCTGAATAGGGCCTACTGATAGTCCAGGTGTTGAATAGAGGGGGGTAAACTACATTTGATTTCTAGAATAAGTCTTCCCAACAAACAATATTTAAGCCGGAGACCATTTGCCTTTCCATTGAAACTCTGTAGAATATGGGTTTATTTTACAGCAATCTGACCTGGGTTGAGCACATGCCCTACTTCAATACATGTATCAGGAGTCCTTAAGTTTGCAAGGGATAGATCCCAACTAAAATCAGTTTAAGTCTTAAAAGGAAACTCACAGGAAGAACTCTGAGTCACAATATAAAGGAAAATTGACTCATTAGGCCAGTAAAATGACAAGAAATAAAAGGCTTTCAAATTGCTAGGAAGTAGGAATATAAATGTCATTAAATCCTCTGTATCTCATCTGTGATTCTATTTGTTGACTTTATTTTCAAGATTTAAAATCTGGATCCCAAGTTTTAGCTCATATCTCTCAAGGAAAGGAATTGCTGGTATAATTTGGATGACATGAGTACTCCTGAGCCAATCAGTTGTGGTTGGTTGACAGCCAAAGGCGGAGTAGAACATTCCTTTTTCTAAAGAAAAAGGAAGCAAAACAAGGTACTCCGTCTCACAGATATCTGTCTTCATTTTTCTGAATAGAACAGCATTGAATGTGGGAATTTTCATAACTTTATCACTACAAAAGCTAGCATAACATCTTTTACAAGGCACTAATCAGAACTTCTTTGGAAATAAAAGATTGAATTTTCCTGATTTTTTTCTTGGGTCACTTGAAACTCATATGTTCTGGATAACACTTCAGAATGTCATCTATGCTAAGATGATTTCATAACTATTTTTATTCTTAAAAATTTTTAATCTTGTTTTGTAATCCAATAACTATAATCAATGAAGCCCAATAAAGTAAAGCAAATTCTGGCACCAACTTCTGGATGCAATCAAGGATTAGGTAGCATTATGTCAGACTACCCTCCATGTTTCTATTTATGACTTAATATCAGATGGATTTGTCAGATTATTCTCCATTTTGTTGTTATAGTTTAGATGAATAATTCCTGTTTGGGTGAGCCTGGGTAAGCACCATGGAGGTCACACAGTGACTTTCACCCCTGCTAGCAGCCTTCCTGTCATTGGATCCAGACCAGAAGCCCACTGGACCTCCATTCCCCTGTGGGCAAGCCTGAATAAGCACCACAGAGGTCGCGCAGTGACTTCTGCCACTGGCTAGCAGCCTTTCTATCAGCAGTTCCAGACCAGAAGCCCGTGAGACCTCTATTCCCCTGTGGTGACTCTGGGTAAGCACTGCAGAAGTCACACAATGACTTCCACCACCAGCTAGCAGCTGTACTGTCATTGGATCCAGACCAGAAGCCCACTGGACCTCCTTTCCCCTGTGGGTGAGCCTGGGTAAGCACTGCAGAGATCATGTAGTGACTTCCACCACTGGCTAGCAGCCTCCCTATCATCAGATCCAGACCAGAACCCTACAGGATCTCCATTCCTGCTTGGACCTCTGCAAAGGTCACCCAGTGACTTTCAGAGCTGGAAAGCAGAATAGAAATGACAAAAATTTCAGGAACCCAAATACACAGATCACAACAGAGGAGTTCAGAGAAAAGGGAAATGGAGCAAACCAAAGCTCAATCACCAGGTCTCTGAGCTGGTAACAAAAGCAGATCTTCTAAAATGGAAATAAGAACTGATCTCTGAGATGAAAACAGAGACGCTGTCCACAATGAAAGATATGATTAAAGAAGAGATCAGGGACATGATAAAATCTGAGATAGCCAAAGGAACAGAACCTTTTAAGCAACTTCAAGCTGAATTTCAGGTGATCAAAAACAAGAACAAAAGTTTGCAAAGCAGGATGAGAGAAGCTGAGGACCAAATTTCATACCTAAAGGACAGGATTACAATGAACAGGAATAATTTATGGAAAATTGCAAGGGGCCATGAGAAATCAATCCTACAGCTCCTAGATGACTCAAAGAAGAATGACATAAGACTGAATGGAGTCATTGAAGAAGCAGGAGACATTGCAAAAAAAAAAAAAACATTTAAAAGATTGTTCACTGGGCCTGAGATTTAGCTCTTTGGTTCCAGCACCTGCCTAGCAAGCTCAAGGTCCCTGGTTCCACCCCCAGTAACCACACACAACAATACCAGGCATGGTGATTCATGCCTACCAGCAATCAGAACCACACACCACAATGCTGGGCACCACTAGTGGTTCACACCTGTAATCTCAGCTCTTGGGAGGCAGAGGCAGGAGGACTGCTGAGTTTGAGGTTTCCCTGGGCTACACAGTGAGCTCAGGGCCAGGCTGAACTACAAAGCAAGACCCTGTCTCAAAAAATAAATAAATAAAACTATTCACAGACAAAATGGCAGAAAACTTCACAGGAAAAGGAAAAGAATTGGACATACAGATAAATGAAGCATATAAGACTCCAAAAGGCTGTGATATTAAAAAAAATCCTATGTCTAGGTATATAATTATCAAGGTTCCAGATATCCAACAAAAGAACAAAATACTGAAAGCAATTAGACAAAAGAAAAAACCACACACAAAGGCAAGTCCATCAGGATCCTGGCAGACTTTTCAACACAAACATTCAATTCAAGGAGAGCCTACAGTGAAGTGTTTCAAGTCTTGGAGGAAAATAACCTCCAACCTAGACTGCTATATTCTACAAAACTAGTCTTCAAAATCAGCAGAGAGGGCCAGAGATTTGGCTCAGTGGCGCCTGCCTAGGAAGCACAAAGTCCTTGGTTCGATCTCCAGAAACCACATACAATACAGGGCATGGTGGCTCATGCCCACCAGCAATCAGTAACACATACACAAATGCCGGGCTTGATGGCTCAAGCCTGTAACCCCAGTACTCATGAGGCAGAGGCAGGAGGATTGCTGCGTTCGAGGCTTGCCTGGGCTACATAGTGAGCTCAGGGCCAGCCTGAACTACAAAGCAAGACCCTCTCTCCCAAAAACAAAAACAAAAAAAATTATCAGAGAAATAAGATACTTCCATGACAAAGTACACCTGAAAATCTTCACAAAAACGAAACCTGCACTCAAAACTTTCTAAAAATATCTTGAAAAAAAACAATAAAGGCCACTAACTCATGAAACCCAGCAGAGTGAACTTATTGGGCAAAAACAAGAAACTGAATAGAAAGGGGAAAAGCAAAGAATAAAAGAGCCAAGAAAAGGAAAACATCATGACAGGTATAAATCAGGCCATACCAGTCATAGCCATTAATATCAATGGCCTCATTGTACAAACTAAAAGACACACACTGCCAGCATGGATTAAGAAACAAGACCACATAATATGCTGGAAACATTTGCCACAGAAATTAGACAAGAGAAAGAAATAAAAGGAATAAAGATAGGAAAGGAAGAATTAAACTCATTATTTGCTGATGACATGATACTCTATATAGAAGATCCTAAAAACTCCACCAAATGACTACTTGACTTAATCAGTAAATTTAGTAGCATAGCTGGATACAAGGTCAATGCTCAAAAATCAACAGCATTTTTATACACAAAAAAGCAGACTTACTGAGAAACAGGAGAGTGAATTCCTCTCAAAATAGCATCCAAAAAAAAAAGAAATATCTAATTGTGAAATAGTAAATATTCAAAGGGAAATGGGGTTTAGGGGTAAATAATAAAGAAAGAAAAAAAATTGATGGTGAAAAAAGAAGGAAACAATCCTTGTTATACAGGGGGAGGTAGGGTGGGTAGGGGAAGGGGGAAAATGAGAATTAAGTTGTGTCATATACTGGTACAAATTCTCAATGTGGAGTGTAATTGTGATGTGTATATATAATGTACCAATAAAATGTACCCCAAACAAGAAATATCTAGGAATCAATCTAACAAAGAAGGTGAAAGATCTCTACTCTAAAAACTACAACACTCTGAAAAAGGAAATTAAAGAGGTTATCAGAAAATGGAAAGACATCCCTTGTTCCTGGGTAGGAAGAACCAATACCGTCAAAATGGCTATACTCCCACAACTACTATATAGATTCAATGCAATTCTGATTGAAATCCCAACAGCATATTTCACAGATCTAGAGAAAATAATCTAAAAATACACCAGGAACCACAAGAGACCCAGAAGAGCAAAAGCAGTTCTAGGAAACAAGATATGGCAGGAGATATCATGATCCCCAACTTGAAACTTTACTACAAAGCCACTGTGATAAAAACTGCATGGTACTGGCAAAGTAACTGACCTGAGGATCAGTGGAATAGACTAGAAAATCCAACAACTTCACATACACTACACCATCTTGTCTTTCATAAAGGAGCCACACATACGCAATGAAGGAAAGATAGTGTCTTTAACGAATGGTGCTGGAAAAATAGGGCTTTAACTTGCCAAAAACTAAAGCTAGATCTATCTCTTTCTATGTGTACTATACTAAAAAAGTGGATTCAAGATCTAAATATTAAAACAGAAACTCTAAACCTGCTGCAAAACAGGGTAGGTAGTACTCTTAGAGACATTGGCTTAGGGAAAGACTTTATGAACAAAACTTCTAGGGCTGGAGATTTAGCTCAGTGGTTCCAGCGCCTGCCTAGCAAGCGCAAGGCCCCTGGTTCGATCCTCGGTAACCACATACAACAATACTGAGCATGGTGACTCAGCTCACCAGCAATCAGTACCACGTACCACAGTGTCAGGCGTAGTGACTCATGCCTGTAATCCCAGCACTTGGGAGGCAGAGGCAAGAAAAGGCAAGAGGATTGCTGAGTTCAATGCTTGCCTGGGCTACATAGTGAGTTCAGGGCCAGCCTGAACTACAAAGCGAGACCTTGTCTAAAAAAAAAAAAAATGCAGGAGAACCAGGAAGAAATCAACAAATGAGACCTCATCTTATTAAAAAGCTTCTGCGTGGCAAAAGAAATGATCAGCAGAATGAAAAAACAACCGACAATATGGAAAAAAATCTTTACTAGCTGTTTCTCAGAAAAGGGCTATTATCTAGAATATATAAAGAGCTTAAAAAATCAGCTCCACAAATTTAAAGTCCTAATTCAAAAATGAGCATCTGAAATGAATAGACACTTTTCAAAGGAAGATGTAATAGCAATTTAGAACCATATGAAGAAATGTTCAACATCACTGGTCATTTGAGAGATGCAGATGAAAACAACACTGAGATTTCATCTCACTCCACAAAGAACGGCTTCTGTTTCAAAGTTAGCCAGCAACAAATGCTTTCAAGGCTGTTGGTGGCAATGTAGGGCAATGTAGACTGGTACAATCACTATGGATGTCAGTGTGGAGATTCCTAAAAATAAAACTAAGATTAGGGGTCCCAATGACCCTGCTATTCCCCTGCTGAGGATATACACAAAAGAATTACAAGATTTATATCACAGTGACACATGTGCACCCATGTTCATAGCAGCTCAGTTTGTGGTAACTAAATCTTGGAAATAACCCAAATGCCTGTCAACTCTAGACTGAATAAAGATGTGGCTTCTCTATAAAATGGAGTATTACTCTACCATAAAGAATGATGAGATTGCCAGGCGTGGTGGCTCACGCCTGTAATCCCAGCACTTGGGAGGCAGAGACAGGAGGATTGCTGAGTTCAAGGCTTGCCTGGGCTACATAGTGAGCTGAGGGCCAGCCTGAACTACAAAGCGAGACCCTGTCTCAAAAAAGAAAAAGAATGATGAGATTGAATCATTTATACTCAAATGAACATATCTTCAGGTCATACTCATTAAGTGAAATAAATAGGTCACAGATATTTAAATATTGTATCTTTTCTTTGGTATGAGAAACTGAAGTTGTAAATGTGTTCTAGAATGCATAATTGATATTATGACATAGTAAATATTCAAAAGGAAATAGGTTTAGGGGTAAATAATGAGGAAAGAAAAAAATTGATGATAAAAAAAGGAAACAAAGCTTCTATATATAGGGGTGAGGGTGGTGGTAGGGTGGGTAGGGGAAGGGGAAAAAATGAGAATTAAGTTGTGTCATATACCAGTACAAAATCTCGATGTGGAGTGTATTTAGGGTGTGTGTACATAATGTACCAATAAAATGTACCAATTTTTTAAAAAGAAAAATTTTCACTTTTTGGAATGGAAAAAAAGAATGATAATAATTTATACTCAAATGGCTATACTTTAGGATATACTCATAAGTAAAATAATTGGTCACAGATTTGTAACTACCATATCTTTTCTCTGGTATGAGAAACTGAAGATGTAAATGAGTTCTACAATGCATGGTAGATACTGTTAAATAGTAAATGTTCAAAGGGAAATGGAGTTCGGGGTAAGTAATGAAGGGAAAGAAAAATGTGATGGTAAAAAAAAAGGACACAAAGCTTAGGCATATAGGGGCAGGTGGCTGTAGGTTGGGTAGGGGAGTGGGGAAAAATGATAATTAAGTCATATCACATACTGGTACAAATTCTCAGTGTTGCATGTGATCATGGGGTGTATATATAATGTACCAATAAATATTCAAACAAAGTTAAAAGATAAAACATAGGGGCTGGGGATTTAGCTCAAGTGGTACTGCATCTATCTTGGAAGCACAAGGACCCAAGTTCAATTCCCAGCACCACAAAAAAAGTAAAATAAAAGATTATATTTTAGATGAGTAGCGTATATTGAGTGGGTCCTTATCTTTCCAAATTATTGCATTTAGATGATAAATACAAGTAAAACTAAGGCATTATGAAGCAATCTCAGCAAAATCTTAAATTCAAAACATCCCTTTCTCAACAGACCCTGTTGTCTCCGTTACTTTTTTTCTCATTGACCAAAATTGTATATAAACTCATCATGACCTCAGTACCTCAGTTCTGATTCTATTCCTCACACTATGGGCCTGCTTTTATCTTCAACTGTTTCCTACTAAATGAAGGCAAAAGTCAGTCATTTCTATGGTTGCTTTACATTCAAGAATCTCTTTTAAGCCCTTTGATGTAATGGATGGTAATCCCTAACAGTATGTCCAGCACCACTCTTACAATATTTAATTCAAATTCTCAGTGACAATCAGGCAGTAATAGATACAAATGTATTATACTATATTAATATGTGAATTCCATATCAATGTATTTTACAAACACATATTTACATAAAACATTTATTCATAGAAATACTGTAGCTATAAAATATAACCTACATGTGAATCATAAAATTTGTTTCCTTACCTATTCCAGATTTATTCAGTTGTATTTCATTTTAACAAATAAACACAAAATAAGCACATTTATAAAAAAACATCTTACAGAGGCTTAAAACAATTAAGTATGTAACATACTCTATAATTTCTCTGAAAGCAATAAACCAATTTTCTTTTTGGCACTGGACACCCATTACAACATTTAAAATTAAAAGTTCAAATTGCTTTGGGTTTTTTTACGCAGTTGCAATTAATTCTGAAACATATTCATAGAGCATATTTTCTCAAATCTCTCAGATCACAACTAAGTGTATGGTAGAATTATCCATTCCTTGATTTCATTTACTAGCAGACATACTGTTATTAGCCATCATTACATTTGAAATACTGGACTAAACGATAAGAAATACAAAAATCAAATATTTTCAGGTTTGTCTATGGTATTTGTGAGAAATACTTAATTGGCTCTTTTAAAGGATAATACCAGCAACCAATGAAATATTTTTAAACAATGAAGCAGAAAATAAGCTTTGTTCTTATCTAAGGAACTTGTATTGCACAGTTGGAAATAAACACCATGCAATGCTGAAGGTGATTTTCAAAGTGAGAGCCATATGCATCCATAAGGTAGCAGCACCCCCAAAGGAATGTGAGGACTCAAGCTCCAAAAGAAAAGAAAACTTCACTGTGACTGTCTCCACTGGAGTGGAGATGGTGGCCTTCAGCAATTTTAGAAACTTACCCCAGTTCAAAGACCAGCACATCCTTAAGGGACTCTGAAAGGTTGCAAGTATTGTGCTGAAGAGTGCTTAGAACCAATAATCATCTTTCTGTAAAACACTCAAACAGATCCATTGGAGGAGATAAATCACCTATAAAAGAGCAAGTCATCCTGCAAGTTGAAATAATCAGGCAAAACTTTGACTATTGGGTCCATTTTAGTTCATTCCTGCTGGCTACAGCAAAACTGACTGGGTAATTTTTTTTTTTTTAGACAGGGTCTCGCTTCGTAGTTCAGACTGGCCCTGAGCTCACTATGTAGCCCAGGCAAATCTCGAACTCAGCAATTCTCCTGCCTCTGCCTCTCGAGTGCCGGGATTATGGTGTGAGCCACCACGCCTTGCACTGTGGTATGTGGAACTGATTGCCGGTGGGCATGAGTCACCACACCCAGTATTGTTGTATATGGTTACTGGGATCAAACCAGGGACCTTGCGCTTGCAAGGCAGGCACCGGAACCACTGAGCTAAACCCCAGCCCTAGACTGACTAATTTATAAGTAACAGAAATTTATTGTCCACAGCTCTAGAAACTGCAAAGTCCAAGATCAAGGTATCAACAGATTTGGTGTCTTGTGAGGGCTCGGTAATGTCTTGTGGTACCCTGCTCTGTGCTTCATAAATGACCCCTTCTTGTTTTGTCTTCACATGGCAGAACAGACATACAAGTTCCCTTTGTGTTACTCATCTTATTCATGAGCACATGACCTAATCACTTCCTAATACAACTGCACTAGATGAAACCTAATGTTTCAACATATGAATCTGGGGATGCACCAGCTGTATTAGTCATTTTCTCATTGCTGAGACACAATACCAAACCACCACGATTTAGAAGTGGAGAAATTTATTTTGTCTCATATTTTCAATCCATAGCAAAAACTGCATGGTGTAAGGGCCTGCTTCAGGGGACCTCTCGGCACCTTGCATCATGGCTGACAGACAGTATATATAGTACTAAACAAGAAACCAGAAAGGGATATTTATATACCCTTCCAGGTTACATTCCCAATGACCAGCCTCTTAGAACTGAGGCTGAACTCAAAGTAAATCACAAGAAATCTTTTTTTCTTTGTTTTCATTTTCCTTTTTTGTTGAAAGAAGAAATAAAATTTAAAACATTGTCATTGCATACAGAAAATCTATAGTGAAATAAAGATATGTGTCATTTTCTCAGATGAAAAGAATGAGTTAGTTTTCCCTTTCCTTTATCTACTGCTTTCCCAACTGGCCTTTTCATTTGGTCTCTGTATTGGTCCTTCCCTCACCACCCCCACCCTTCATATGGCAACCAGCACCACTGTCCGCAAACACAATACAAATCATGTCATTACCTTGTTAAACAGAAAGCAAAACACAGAAGTTCACAAGTTCATATTAGAACAAAATTAGCAGATTATTTAAAAGGACAAGATTTTATAAGGATTCCAGCCATCTCTCTAACTTGACTTCTTCATACCTCCCTCTTGCTCTCTTGATGTCTGATCTCTAACATATTCCCTAGTTACACTGATAGAGAAATACTACAATAGGACACTCCCTTGCCTTACATTCATTTTTACTTCCCACAGAATGTTTGGTTTCAAAAATGTGATTTGTGCTTCTGGGCTCCTGATCATGTATGAGAATGTTTTGTGACTGAACATCCTGACCTCTCAGGAGTATTCTGTTAGTTTCCCCTTCTCAATAATGTTCCATTAGCTCCACCCCCTTACAAGAATGTTCTGTTAAGATCCGCCCCCTATCAGAATGTTCTGTTAAACAGTTCTCCCTCCCTAGAATATGCTGTTAAGCTCCACCCCCTCGTGGTAATGTTCCCTAACTCTGCTCCTCTGCTTCAGTGATCATGCACCTCCCCTATGGATCCCTATATAAGGAGGCTTTCCGTTCTGGTAGAGCGCTCAAACTTTCAGTACGAACTCCTCTGAACCCACTGGCATAATAAAGGTTTTCTCCACCTCTTCTGGTGACCGTCAGATTCTGGAGTTATCAAATCTGGATAACCTCAACCCAGAGCTGTAACACTTGGCTAAAACACTGAGCTGTTCTGCTTTGGCACGATAGCACCTCAAGTTTTAACATGGTCATGAAAGTTAAGTTTGAGCATATAGATTGTTCACAATTGTCCCTAGCCCATAGTAAATACTCAGTAAATATAAATTGTCATTGCTGTCTTATTAATGTCTCTGAGCTTTTTCTCTACCTGCTTTTTAAAGTACTCTAACCCCTACAAAGTACCTTACTACCTCATTTCTTGCTAATAAATTCTGCTTTTCATAAAATTCTCTTTCTTCAAAGAGGTCCTATTCCAATTTTGCCTTCAAAGGCTAAGAAAATTTACCTAATTGCCCAGTCAGAATCTTTTCTTGTACTTACCCATGGTTCCAGTTCTTCTGAACAGTGGCACAGTCAACAGAGAATTTCCCCACTTCTCCCACCCCATCACAGGAAAAAGTTTTTTTATGGGGCAAGATTTAGGGGTCATTAATGTTTATGTGAAGCTGGTCACCCCGGGTCAGGCCCTAAAGACCATTCTCAGATAATGGATTCATCCTTCTAATGGGAACAGGAAGGAGTTCAATAATAGTTAGAAAAATAACACTAGAAACATTTTTTTTTTCATGAAAAAATAAAGTTGAAGCCATCTTAAGAAGAAAATGCTGTTCTCACTAGTAAATAACCCGTATGAGTCTCTTAAGGAAACAAGTACTCACTGTGGGGAGGTATGCTGGTGCTTCTATAATCCATTAGAAATTAAATGAATCTAATTTTCCAGTTCAGTGATGGAAAATTTTAACCATCTTCTTTCCTCATGCCACAGGAGATCTGAGTTCATCCACCAACTCTTTGAAGCCAACGAAATGAAGGTAGCGTTAACTAAGTTTTGTTTTCAATGTGAAGTCTGGAATTGAACAAAATAAAAGAAAAAGTTCCTTTCCTGATTAAAATAAGAGGGAGAAGGGCAGGAGGGGAAAGAAGACACATCACCAGGGAAAGGCTAGGAGGAAGTCTTCAAAACAGAATTCGTTCTAAACTCCTTGAACTGAAAAACACTCCTCATGTGGGGTGTAAAACCTGAGCTAACCGATGAAATCACAGTTCCTGGCACTGTTCTGCACTGCTCCCGAGTACTTATTCCTATTTTAGTAAGGGAACTGAATGGCTCTTCCTTTTGGTCCACTTTGTGTCTGATCTGAAGAGGGACGTGGCAGTAGATGGAACCCAGTCCCTGACCAGCATACAGAGTGCCTGCAAAAAAGCACTGAGGGAGCCCCTGAGCCACCCACAGCTGAATTTCCAAGCGGATCCATGTGCTACACAGAAAGAACCATGGGTAAATTGACCTTCTGTGCTTTGTCCTCTGAGGTGCATGTCCTGCGAGGGGTAGGAGTAAAGGAAGATCTAGAGTTGGAACATCTCATCTTCTGAGTCTGCATGAGCAGGAGTCTAGAGGCCTTTCTCAGTAAGTGTTCTTCGAACTGAGGGACATCCATGAGGATATAAAGGGTAGGGCTGACGCAGGATGGGTGAACTGGAGCTTGTTAGACACGGACCCTTCAGATGTCTCCATGTGCTGTAAGTAGTATCATGAATCTCCCTTTGCTGATAGGACACAATACTGAGTTTTGCGATAGCCCATTTCAGGTTTCTGTTTTATCTCCAGCCTCCAAAAGGAAAAGGAATTTTGCCCAAGGCTTTCCTGGCAGGTGCATTACAATGCTGAAGTCAGAGATTAGGGCTGGGGCAAAGCAGATAAACAACTGAGCAGAATATGTCAAAGCCCATAAAGACTTCCAGGTTGGGCAAGTTGTTTCCTATAAAGAGAGGATAAGAACAGAACATGGGACCAAAATGACATTAGGTTTATGGTTGAACACAGTCAAGCAAAGTCCCATTCTGTTCTTCACTTGAATCTAACACTGTTCACAGGACCAATTAAAGATATTTGGTGGGGGGGGGGCTGGGGATTTAGCTCAAGTGGTACCGTGCCAACCTTGGATGCACAAGGGCCTGAGTTTGATCCCCAGTACTGCAAAAATAATAATAATTTTTTTTGCAATCCTCAAAACATTCTGTTGCTGCCGGGCGTGGTGGCTCACGCCTGTAATCCCAGCACTCGGGAGGCAGAGACAGGAGGATTGCTGAGTTCAAGGCTTGCCTGGGCTACATAGTGAGCTCAGAGCCAGCCTGAACTACAAAGTGAGACCCTGTCTCAAAAAAAAAAAAATTCTGTTGCTAAACTTTCATTTACATCTGGCAAGAAGCCTAGTGAATTTTTTGATAGGACAGTTTATATGCCGAGTAGGGTTTTGATAGGACAAATGTTCCAATTCTTTTTTTTTTTTTTTTTTTTTTTTTTCAGTACCAGGGATCAAACTCGGGTCCTTGTGCGTCCAAGGTTGGTGCGGTACCACTTGAGCTAAATCCCCTGCCCCTTCTGATTCCTTATTTACATAAGGTATGACCCAGGAATTTTTGGACACGAAAAACCCTCTCCATTTTATCCTCTGGGTCATTATGAGCTTTTTCACAGACTCACTCTTACCCTGCAAAGTGTGCTTTTTTTCTGCCTTTACTAAATGTAAATCTCAGACTTTCCTGTGTGGTTTATCCAATTCTTTCTTCAGGATGGAAGAACCTAGAAATCAGCCCTGTAAGACTCCCTCCCCATGCGGTAGTTGTGCCACATTCCTCTGCAGTTGTCTTGCTCTCTTGACAGAGGGGGAAGTGAAAATCCCCCTTGTGAGGCAGAAACACACACCTCCTAAACTATCATCAAGGAGTCTTAAATCACCTTGGAATTCACTATCAGAGTCTCCATATATAGTAGTCAAGGGTATGCCTGAAATGAAACCAGACACAGGAAGTTCTCTGAGGTCCCTCTTTCTCTATCAGTGCATGCATTCCTTGAAAACAGGAACCGTGGTTCTGCTAAAGCCCAGGGAAGGCTGTGTGCTTAGCAAATGCTTTATCATTTGGTTAGTGCTGCTAAGATTTTCCAAGATAATTGTAAAGCAGAGACAACCTCTCACGTAGCCAGGTACTTGTTCTGTGAACCAACTTCAAAGGCCAGAGGAGAAAAACAATTGTTCAATAATATTCAGTTGATTAGTCAGGAATTCTTAAGCTCCCAAATGACCTTCCTCTTGATCCAAACAGAAGACTTGAAATACAAATAATGTTTACTTTTTTATTAACTGTTAAATATAAAATGTGAATCCTGAAAGTTGACTTCCCCAAATCATGTAAGAAATAATTAAATTCACTATAGTTAATAAACATTTATTTATCCCTTTCTATTTGTGAAGCAGTTACAAGGTTTCTGAGGTATGAGGGCCTTCTATACATCTTGAGCCTATAGCCTAAAAAGCCTGGTGTTGGTGGTATGCATCCCTGCTTACTGTGTATGACTCCAGCCAAGTCCATGAACCTCTCTGAGCCTGTCTTCCTCACCTGTAAAATGAGAACAGCAACAATCACTATTCATGTGAGGATTAATCTGTTAATGTCCAGACTTTGCCCAGACCTTCATCCAGGCTCAGGACTTGATGGCTGACCTTAACATTACTGTTGCTATTGTTCTCATTTTTGCATTTGTTCTTGTTACTATGATGACTGTTGCAAAATCTTTCCTGAGACAGTAGTCGTGATCAATCCCCTGGGTTTAATTATTTTAGCAAGATAACTTCTCAGCCATCTTTCAGGGCGCTGAAGGACAAATGACAGAATTTTTGGCACTATGATGAAAACTGGGGAGGACACACACCCTGCTGGAAATGCTAAAGGATCGTGACCACAGGGAAGGCTCTGAGAGTCGGGGGCCAGTGAACTCACCCAGGAAGCACCAGGGACCACAAGGAAGGACCTGTTAACTGTGTCTTTGTGCTTAAATCCAGCATCATAAGAAGTACTGTCACCCACAAGCATTTCTTGTCCACTAAATATGGAGTGTGTGGCTTTTGTGTCATTGCTGCCACTGTCTCCTTCCTTTTTCTTACTTAAAGAGAATTCCGCAAAAGTGCAATTTGAGGTCAAAGCACATAAGCATTTAAGACATTGCTTTTTTCCAAATCCTTGAACAAATATTAACTCATTCATCATTTCCTTACCCCCTGAGAGTTGGGAAAGCAGAGGTTGGAATGTTACGATCTCATCTATAAATTACAGTGTTTGCAATGTTTATTAAATGAAGGGCTTAAGATTTTAGAAAAATTTTCTGAATGTGATCTCTCAATTCCTGTCATAGGATTTTATCAAAATGCACTTGCAACAAGAAAAACATTTTTCATGCCATATTATCATGATAAGCCAACCAACCATCTCAGAGATCAAAGAGAATAGCAAGGAGAGAAGAAGAGGGGGAAGAAATGAGAAGTAGGAGGGGAGAGATAGGAGAGACTGGTCTAGGGAAGGAGGTGGAAAACATGGGGGAGGAGATTAGGGGAGGAAAAAGAGAAAGCCAAAAGCAGGATGATTTCAAATACATGTGAACACTTTACTATGTTTTAAGTGGGGACAAGATATTTATCAACCACAATCATGTGAAAGCAAAGCACTCCAAAGGTTTTTACTGTTCAAATTACAGCATGTATAGAAAGCTTTGCAAAAAAAAACAAAGTGTCTTTCCCAACCACACTACTGAAAGAGACTGGTCAGGGGAGGAACAGAAAGTGGAGATAGAAGACTGGCTGATCTCTGTGTGTAATCTCTGGGGCGAGGCTGCACTTGGAACATTTTACAGAGCATGTCCCCGGCCAACACGGGAAGAGTAAGCTCTGATTATATGGATGGAAGAGATGATAAAAGACTAAGACCCAGAGGTTAGATCTTTCCCAGTACACTTAAAATTCACAGTTCATCACCATCAGCAGTCATTTCCTACTGAAGACAATATTATTTATTCTATCCAAGAAATGCAAATTCCTATCAACATGACTTTGACTCTGCTTTTAACAAATGATAGTTCACAGATGTGTAAATACCGTATCTTTACTCTGGTAAGAGAAATTGAAGTGGTAAATGTGTTCTAGAATGCATGATCGATATTGTGAAATAGTAAATATTCAAAGGGAAATGGGGTTTAGGGGTAATAATGAGGAAAGAAAAAAATTGATAGTAAAAAAGAGGAAACAAAGCTTGTGTATTTGGGGTGGGGATGGTAGGTAGGGTGGGTAAGGAAAGAAGAAAAATGAGAACTAAATTGTGTCATATACTGGTACAAATTCTCAATGTGGAGTATAATTGTGATGTGTGTATATATAATTTACCAATAAAATGTATCAATAAAAAAAGAAATGATAGACATCATCTTATTCACTGAGTCTGAACCTCTTTATGACTAAAATAATATCCTAATAAAGTTCTCTTATGTTCAGTAAAAATGAATGTGTAAGTTCAGACCACATCTCTAATTGAAAGGTTTTTCACTTGACAATATTACCTTCTATCACCCACATTTAGGAGAGCAAACATGCAAACATGGTTTAGTCTCACGAAAACTCCCCAAGGAAGCTATCCCCATTTCTAGACTAGGACAATTAACTCAGAGAAATGAAGTTGCTTGTTCAAAGTCACAGAGCTTTCACCAAAGCCAGATTCGTTTATCATGTTACCTCTGCTACATTCCATTTGTCAGTCTGGATTCACACTTGAAACAAGCATTGAAAGTTAATGAACACAATTTTCTATGAAGTTCGTCCTTGTTCACCTGCAGATTCCTTCTCAAGAGCTCCCTAGTAGCTGCTGCGAGGCAGTCAGAGCTGTTACCTTCTTATGTTATTTGCCATCCCTGTTTGAGGCCAGTCTTCCTGCAGATCAGATCAGCATCAGTACCATTTGTATCTTCTAGTAAAGATACATCATAGCACCCATCTGCGAGAAGAGCTTTCCTGCTTGGAAACTTACAATGGTAGCTGACAAGTACCCTGGCCTGTGTCACGAAGAAAGGCTTAGCTGTCTCCCTTCCAGGTGTGACAACTAGAGGTTTCTACAGAAAAGAAAGAAATTCAACTTGCAGTAGCTCAACTGTCTCTGGCTACCTCTATCTCCAAATATACACACAACACACACACACACACACTCACACATTCATGCACATATTTATGCATACATACACTCCATTTTTCCTCTTTTTGCTTATCTTTTACACGTAACATTCAAAGAGAGGAAAAATCACATTGGTCTTGCTATATATTTTTTATTTGTTTGGGTTCATTTGGCATTATCTTTTATTTTGTTATGCAATAGTGGGACACTGACCTAATTCCCCAGACCATCCTTTTTTGTTTTGAGATAAGATCTAAGTCATGGGCTAAAGATTTAGCTCAGTGGTTCTGGTGCCTGCCTGGCAAGCACAAAGTCCCTGGTTCAATCCCCAGTAACCACATACAAAAATATTGGACATGGTGCCTCACACCCACCAGCAATCAGTACCACATATCACAGTGCTGAGCATGGTGGTTTACACCTGTAGGCAGAGGCAGGAGGATTGCAGAGTTTGAGGTTTGTTCTACATAGTGAGCTCAGAACCAGCCTGAACTACAAAGTGAGAGCCTGTCTCAAAAAAAAAAAACTAAGTCATTTATGTTGCCCAGACTGGACTCAAACTATCACTGTTATTAAAGTTTACTCCATACCTGGTGTCGTTACATTTTGTGAGACACCATCAAGGACAGAAGATGTTAGGTTCCATTATTATCTCATCACAGAAAAGCAGACAGAGGCCCAGATAAGTAAGGACTCCCAACACATTATTTGAGTGACCACAGAGAAATGTAAAGCCTCCAGCACTGAGCTTGGATTTTCTTACATAAAATCTACCACCTAAGCAGTCATGAGAAGTAAATCAGCTTCTTTTTTTCCCCCAGAAAATATAAGAACTCAACTCCCTCACTGCTAACCCAATGAAAATCTTGTCTTCTGAATTGGAAAATTTGGCTTAAAAAAAATTTTTTTTGGTTTAAAATATATATATTCAAGATTTCTTGCTCCTTGAGTTTTAAAGGTCATGTATTACCCTAGAAAAATGAATTTCATATAGTTATGATTCATTTATTTTAAAATTTAATCTGTTGTTTAACAATTGATGCCAAGGGAAATTTGTTTAAAAAAATGTTTGTGAGGACTTTTCCCCATAGAAATAGGAAAGCATTTTGCCTAAGACTAATTGCCCTTGGACACCAAATGCTGGACTAGCTTCATGAACAGAGGGCAAAGAGGGTTTCTACACAGCCAAGTTGACTCGTGTTCCAGCTGCCACACCATACTACCTCACCTCTGTCCACCCACCCACAGCTCTTTAGTGGTGGTGAGGACTGGGAAGAGGCTGATCTCATGTGTCTACCAGGCATGTTACTCACAAATGCTCTCATAATTCCCAGATGCTCTCAGACTCTCTGTGAGATGATACACTCTGTCTTTTTTGACCCAACATGCTAATCCCATAAATGATACCGATACCTTGCTCTGGGGTCCAAAGGGGTCCCACAACACACTCTCGTGAGACCAAGATGTGAGCTTGAAGGGGAGCAAACCTACTCTTCTGACCAGGTCTCAAACCATTTCACACCCACAGTCCTTTCTTGGCAGAGCTTAAGAAACTATCTTCCCAGGCCAGAGACTTAACTCAGTGGTTCCAGAGCCTGCCTCACAAGCTCAAAATCCCGAGTTCGATCCCCACTAACCACATACAGTGCTGGGCATGGTGACCCATACCCACCAGCAATCAATACCACATACCACAGTGCCGGGCATGGTGGCTCAAACCTGTAATCCCAGCACTGGGAAGGCAGAGGCAGGAGGACTGCTTAGTTTGAGGCTTGCCTGTGCTACAAAGTGAGCTAAAGACTAGGCTGAACTACAAAGCAAGACCCTGTCTCAAAAAAGAAACTATCTTCTGGGCTAATGTAAATGAAAGACACTTTGCTTGTTAAAAATTAGCACACAAATTTAAAAAAAAAAATTGAAAGCCTTGTTAACATGTTAATACAGGTCTGTATCAGATAAGTGGGGAAAGAATTGACTTCAAATTGCCAAGTCTATTCTAAACTTTGAATTCATTTCATTCTGGTGCTGATAAGATTATATTGAGAGAGAATTTGGCCCACTGAAAAATATGTTTTACGATGCTTTCCTATGAGTCTAGACAAGCAAATGTCTTTTTTAAAGGTTATTTTTAAGTCTCTATATTTATACCTCAAGAGATATTTATCTACCTTATAGGGTCCTTGGAACAAAGGAACTGGTTTCCGCTTTCTACAAAGTTTGGCGTCATTATTATTTTTAAAGAGCACTGTGCTCACTCATTGCCAGATGAATGGTAACTTACGTTCTCTCTCTCTCTCTCTCCATATATATAGATATAGATATATATAAAACTTTTAAATTTGCTTTTAGAAAGGAGGTTGTGGGGGAAGAATAGGGAGAATAATTCATGTCCCACCCCTTTCCTGGCTGTGAGAAAATGTGGGCCTGGGAACTTAGTTTGTTTTCAGGAATTCCAGCTACTTTGAAAGCAGAGAGGATACGTTTCTGGAGAACAGATCACAGTCCAAGAGGGAGAAAAGTGGTGGGAGGGGGGATATAACAATCTGATGGGTCAGCATTTGGCTCCAAAGGAGCTGAACAAGAGAGGATTCCACTGAGTGCATTTTCTCTTTCAAGTCTCACTTTTGTTCCCTGCCATCAGGAAATGCAGTAGACATTTGTCACCAGCGGCTCTTCGGAGACTTCAGTGTTCTTGCCTCCCAGAGTCCAGAAGGAGACTTCAGGCACATAAGAATCAGATTTTGCAAACCAGCAGAATTTTTGTGCAGTGTTTATCAGACAGGCGAGAGGCTGTGAAAACAGACGTGGGGATATAGTTTAAACAGTTCATAAATCAGATCTAAATGAAGAGGATAGTCTCCCTTCTGAAAGCCCCCTTAACCTTCCTTTTATAATCTCTTTACTGGGTAGAATTGTAATGTGTATAAAAACCAAGGGTCTAATGGAGTCAGGTTGCCTTGGGTCATTCAATGTAATTTGTTTTTTCTGGCCAAATCATGAAAGAGAATAGCATTCTGCTCCCTGTTACATTTATATGATATCATCTCTTTTGATATTGTCAAGTGTTTTATGCTACGCTGCATAGCATTACTGATAACAGAATTCTTTGGAAAAATCTTTTTTTTTTTTGGTTCATACACCAAATAACCACAGCTGAAATCAGCTGGAGCTCTTGGCTGGCCAACAATCAAAACGTGCTTCTCATATGAAATTTCTAAAAAGCCCTAGAAACATAAAGTACTTTTACCCCTTTTGCTTTTAAACTGATAGAATTCATATGACTTTTAAAATTTATATTTGGTACATTGACCAAAGAGCAGTTTCCTATGAAGACTCTAAAGGGTTGACTAAAATTTTTCTTTTAATTTAATACATGATCTGTTGTAAGAATATAAAGAGAAAGTTTGATCGTTCTTAACTATAGGGAGATTCTCAGACACCTGAAGCTCAGAAGAAAGGAAAATAGTCTCAAGAGTTAAGAACAGGCAAATATCAAAGAGAAGATCAGACCCTAGCTCTGAAATGCAGCATTTCCCAAATGCCAGCCAAGAGAATTCTTATTTCCTGGTGGCACCATCGCAGGAAAAACCTGACCAAAGCGAGATTACAAGTTAATGCCCAGTGAGAGCCTCAAGTTTCAGGGTGTATGTCCAAGACCCAATCAGTTGACCATGACCAGTTGTTTTTAATTTCAACACTTCTTCTGCAACAACTCTTTCTTTTTTTTTCCTTTATTGAGTTTATTGGAACATTTTAGATACACATTATAGTCACATTCAATGTTGAGAACTTGCACCTGTTCATGATGTATCTCGATTCATTTTTTTCCCATTCGCCTGCCCTCCCTACCACCCCTCTCCCCTATATATAAACTTTGTTTCTATTTCTTTGTTTGTATTTTTTTCTATTCTTGGGGGTTTTTGTTCAATTTTTCCTCTTTTTTACTTTCTCCTTCCTCTCCCTTTCCCTTTGAATATTTTCTTCCTAATTTACAATGTCTATCATACATTCTGGACCTCATTTACACCAACCGCCCAAATGCCCACCAACTGGAAACTGGATAAAGAAGATGTGGGTTTTTTTAATAAAATGGAGTATTACTAAGCCATAAAGAGTGATAAATTAGAGACATTTATACCTAAATGGATGCACCTGGAGACCATACTTATAAGTGAAATAAATAGGTCACAGATGTGTAAATACTGTATGCTTCTCTAGTGTGAGCTACTCTTTCTTATTGTAGCAATTTGAGTCGATTCTCACCACTACATGATTGGCCCTGTTCTCTAAGAACAATGGCTACTGTGCACTCACCGACAATGTTAAGGGAGATGGGAATTAATTTATGTATACCATAATTGCCTGAGGGATGTTTAGTGCATGGAGATATATGTTCTGCAGTATGCCAGTTTGGCATGTGCCCACCATTTATAAAAACTGGATTTCTGGGCCAGAGGGTTAGCTCAGTGGTTCTGGCGCCTGCCTCGCAAAAGCAAGGTCCTGAGTTCGATCCCCGGTAACCACATATAATGCTGGGCGTGGAGACACGCCCACCAACAATCAACACCGCATACCACAATGCCGGACGTGGTGGCTCACGCCTGTAATCCCAGCACTCGGGAGGCAGAGACAGGAGGATTACTGAGTTCACGGCAGCTTGCCTGGGCACCATAGTGAGCTCAGGGCCAGCCTGAACTACAAAGCAAGACCCTGTCTCAAAAGCAAAAAAAAAAAAAAAAAACTGGATTTCTCATACAGCCAACTATTTGTGGTTAACCTAAGTAATCAAGAGAAGTGAGCACGTGTTTTAGCTCTATCTTGTACCAACGACAGGAGTCTTTACTTCTAGACATTGATCAGGTGAGAATAGGCTCTTTCTTTTAGTGACCTCCAACATATCTCTCTCAAATCTTTCTCCTGCAAAGACTCTCTTCATCTTGCCGCCAGTGGCTTCACAGTGAACTTGCCTCTGGTGTGATAAAACAGAATCATCTGTTCGGATTATATTTAAGCCAAATTCACTGTCTTGTAGGCTTCTATGACTTATATGGCCCTAGGGGCTCCTCCTAAAAGTGTTGAAATGCCACGCTGACATTTACTTCAAACTTACAACCACCTACACTCCAAGCAGGATTTATTGATGGCCAGAGGGTTTCTCCTATTAAAAATCAAATGGTGTGCAAGAACTGCACCTGCTGAGTGATCTATATACTAATGGGAAGGGTGGCAGCAGCAGAGGGTTGGGTGCTGTCAGAAGCACAGCGTTCCCACTCTAGGAGAGAGAGACGTGCCAGGGAAGTTCAGTGGCTACTTCCTAAGGAATCCATCAACTTCAGCTAGTCTACCCAGAGTCATGGTTAACAGAGTGACTGAAATAGGAGACCCACACACAGGAGTACAGGCGAGACTCCACCGAAACAGCAGCTGGAAGCGTTTGGTAACTAGTCCAGTGCTATACTCATTGATGCTGGCACGTCTGTACTTGCTTTCAATTGCCATTATCAAATGCCTCACAATTCTTGTTTCTGAAAGCTTTCGTGTTCTTTATTAGGAAGACCAGTAAATCAGTAATATTTAAGGTCCTTTTTTTTCTTGCATCTACAAATTTGGTAGAATGAGAAAAGTGTCCAATCTTCCAACAAGAGAATGAGTTTCTCAGCACATGTATGCCAATGTTAACGAGGATGAGAATTCGTCCACTAGAAAGATAGCTCAGTAATCCGCGGGCATTTCCCAACACAATTCCATGTTCAAGAAGTTATCTTATCATAATACTGAGCAGGCAAAGAGACCTCTTGTCTATTCTTCCATCACCTCATATCCAAGGGAAGACCCTTGGAGACTGAAGCTCTGCCTCTCGTATCATCTGTTGTCCAAGCCACAGTGAAACAATGTGGGGGTCAGACCCTGGAAGAAATCTACAAAGGAAAGAGACATTAGAAGTAAACTTGCACTGAAGACACATTTCTTTACTGCTTTACTCTATCCCTGGTTATAATTAATTAAATTATTATAGAATTGTAATAGTTATCTTGCTGCATAGTTCTTCTCTTCACATAAAATTAAGATGAGTAGAATACTCGTTTGTTCAGTAAATTTGACTTAGAGTAGACTACAACTAGTAAGATAAGTGATTGCTCTGAAATGAAACCTACTAGCGTGCTAAATAAACCCTTCCATAGGATACCACGCACTCGCTCAGAAAATACCATGGCTGTTGATTTAGAATCAACTTTTCAAATCCATAATATGTATTTTTTAATTCCTGCCACTAATAACCCATCTCTCCCACACTGTAGAAAAGAACCCATTACAAAACTCTGTTGCGGTCCTCCTATGCCTTACATGGTATATTTAGTCAGCAATGTTTTTTTTCTTCTAACGCGCTGGAGAGGAAGAGCAGGGAAACTGCCTGTAACTTCTCAAGGCCGCATCTTTAACCTTTTGCCAGTTACTAGGTTGCCAGCTGGCAGGGGACAGTACTCTATTCCAGCAGAAAACCATGCAAGTGTCGCTGAAGATAGACATAAGTTGTTCCGTTAGAACCTGGATCATCCGCCTGAGTAAACAGCAAAGCATATTATTCCTCTTAAGGTGGCTGGCAGCGCAAGCCAGAAAGTATGAAGGAGAAGTTTTGCTCTTCACCAAGAATATAGTGTCCCCTGCCATTCCCAAAGCTGCTTAGCCACATCTACTCCTCTGCCCCCAGCGACCCTGAGCCCTCTTCACCCTAACTCTGGGTTTAAATCTGTTCTTTTGTTTTGTTTTCTGATTTTTGAGAGAGTTCCCCCTATCTAGTTCAGGTTGGCCTAGAACTAACTAGGCTGCCCTCAAACTCGGGGTCATTGTCCTCCTTAGCCCCATAAGTGCTGGAATCACAAGCACCACCGTTCCCAGCTAAATCTGCTCTTTCTAGAAAGAGTTTTAAGTTTTCTAGTTTTAAGCCAATGCTTCGGATTTGGTTCGCTTCATTTCAGCCTTCATTGTTTTTGCTCGTAACAGTTCTAATCATTTCCCAATATCTTACTATGACTACCCTAATAAAAATTATACAATGTATCATAAGTTGAATACCAGTACACAAATCAACTTTACAAGAAATAATACCATTAAAATTAATTGAACACTATTACCTGTATAAAACTCAGAGCCTAGGGGCCAGAGTTTAGCTCACTGGTTCCGGTGCCTGCCTCGCAAGCGCAAGGTTCTGAGTTCGATCCTGGTAACCACATACAGTGCTGGGCGTGGTGGCTCACGCCTGTAATCCCAGCACTCGGGAGGCAGAGACAGGAGAATTGCTCAGTTCGAGGCTTGCCTGAGCTACATAGTGAGCTCAGAGCCAGCCTGAACTACAAAGCGAGACCCTGTCTCAAAAAAAAAAAAAAAAAAAAAAAAAAAAACCCTCAGAGCCTAAGTCTTGTTCTTTGCTAAGAGAAAGTCAACATGTATTAGAAAGCTGTTAAAGGTACATTAGTGCCAAATTGAAATTTGTCAATATATTCAGAAGGACTAACAGAGTATCAAAGAACAGCTTTCATGTAAACTGGTGTGAATCCATTTTATGTACTCCCATGCTGCCTTTATTTAATACCCTTCAAGATCACCTTGGTTCTGGTAAAATAATCTTCTAAATCCTACAACATAGGAAAGAGTCTTTCGCAGTGTTTCTCCCCATGTGGTTCTTGGACAGTCTATGTAATTAATGTGTAATTTCCCTGACTCCTTCCACAGAGTCTTCCGGGATAAGCCTTAGGATTCTGTGTTTTTAACAAGCTTCCTCATGCGTGATATGTATATTCACGCAAATATTTGAAAATCATTAGTTCTGATTTGTTGTTTTCAAAGATTTATATCCAATGAATCCTTTCTTCGAATAAAATCTTGTGTACAAACAAATATGTAAGGGCCAGGGATTTAGCTCAGTGGCACAGCGCCTGCCTGGCAGGTCAAGGTCCTGAGTACAAATCCTGGTACAAAGAAAATAATGATAATAATATGTAAAATGGGTCCTCTAGTCAAGTCAGGAAAGTGGGACAAAGAGAACTGAGGCTTCAATTTCTCCTATCTTGTGTGGCCCTGGGGCACCTTCGCAGAGCTCCGAGGTTGCTGTAGAACAAAGTGTGAGTGCCTGTGTTCTCTTTCTTTTCCTTCACTTTTTCCTCTTCCAAGCTCTACTTCCTTCCACACTCAAGTATTGTCTACAGCTCATTTGCTTTGAGACTGAGAAATCTGCTCTCTCGTTACCTAGCAAAGCAGCGTGACAGCTGCAAGCAAATGCGCTAAATTTAATTGAATTGATTCTAACTCACTGCATTACAAAATAAAAACACAAACTCCCTAATAGCTAAATCGATGCGAAACATTTTATGAGGTAAAATGGTTAATTAACATATTAGAAAAATTCAGCCTTAAAAATAATCAGACGACTGCAAATAAAATAAGGAGACCTTAGTTTTTACTTGTAAATTACCAAAGATGTTTTGAGTGATGGTCAGTGGAAATGAGGGTAATAAGATCAATGTTCTGTATGCTAATGTGAGAACCCTTCTGGATGTACTTTAAAATTTTTCTCCTTTAATACAATACCTTCTGTGAAGCTATTAAGCAAAGGGGATGTGAAATCCAGGAGACTACCTACACATACTTCTGGAACAAGACAGTGGCAACAGTTGTTAATGTTGTGTAAGGACTAAATGCCACTGAACTGTGTACTTCAAGTGGTAAATGTTGTGTTGTATATTTTTTTTCAATTTCCTTTTTGTAATTGAATTCTTTATTGGTACATTTTATATACAGCTCACAATCTCACTCAACACTGGGAAATTTGTACCAGTATATGACAGAAGTTAATTCTCATTTTTACCCATATCCCTACCCACACACAAGCCCCCCGCCCCTTATATACATGCTATTTCTTTTTCTTTCCAAATCATATTTATTCTTTCCCCTCATTACGTTCCCCCACCACATTCCCTTTGAACGTTTCCTATTTTACAAAATACATCATACATTCTAGAACTCATTTACATCTACAGGTTCTCATACCAGAGAAAAGATATGGTATTTACATATCTGGGATCTATTTAATTCACTTATTAGTGTGTCCTCGAGGTGTATCCATCGGCACATAAATTAATGAAACTTGTCATTTTATGGCAGAGTAATACTCCATTTTATTAAAAACACATCTTCTTTATTGTGTAGTATATTTTTAATGAACAAAAAAATAAACATGAATGTTCATTTTATTGCTATTTTTAATAAGAAGAATTTCAAAACGCTGAGTGCCTAGCCCTCGAATCATTGCTATATTGTGATGTTTTGGGCAAATACTATGAAACACTCTTAAGCAAAAACAAAACAGGACTTAAAACCATATACAGTTGTCCCTACATATCTACCAGTTGCAAATCTGAAGTTTCAAATAAATTTTGGCTAGAAAATGTAACTAGGTTTATGAGGATCGTATCCATACTAAACTTACACAGATTTTTTTATGTCATTGCTTTCTAAACTATACAGCATACCAACTATTTACATCACATTTAAATTGTATTAGGTATTACAAGTTGCAATCTACAGGCAATTTGAAGTACACTAGAGAGTTGTACAGGTTATATGCAAACATCCATTTCATGAAAGGTAATTAAGCTTGGAGGACCTTAGGAGGGTCATTGACTCAATCCCCCATGTGTACTGAGGGACATCTACATAACAATATTATACCACCCATTTCTTCAAAAATAGAAAGTTCTGTATAAAAATATATCAAAATATTGCCAGGAATAGGCATTGACGTTTGGTAAATTAGCAACACCTCCTGTGTTTTAACTTTGGAAAACCTTTTCAAATTTTCCTGAAACTAGCACACATTGTTTTAGTAAACAAGAAAAAGTAAATAGCCTTAGAAGAAGAGTCTCTATGTCCATAATCTATAGCACTGAAGTGCTACCAATTAATAAAATAGAAAATATCCATCTCTGATTATATATTACTTTTTACAATTTTTCAGTGTAGCATTTAAGAAGATACAATAGGCTAGTAATAACAGACTTATGTATAGTGCAGTCTTTGTCTTAATCACCCAGGGTATAGTATATGACCTCCTCTCCACAACTCAAAAGCAATAAGACCAACCAGAACCTTTGGCAATGGGCCAGAGTAAATCTTGTCTCATTATAAGTTATGAGGTTATTTATATCTCTTATAGTAACAGAAAGCTGACTAACACATGAGCAGAACACTTTGTCTTTTTTCCCTATATAGCACATTGATATTTGTCTGGAGAATAAAATCATGTTCTCTACTTCTAGTTGAAAAGCAATGGTTTTACCATATTAAAGACCATTTTTTTCTATTTTTGCTTCATTGGTTCTAAAATAAAGTCTTTGATTTCCTTCCTGTCTTAGTAGAATGCATAACCTATTTTCATTTTTTTTTCTAGTATAGTATTTACCCTAATAGTACTTGTCTTAATAGTGTGCACAGGGTCTGCATAGAGTTTGGAGTCAGAGACCCTCCTTCCTAACTGGTTTAGTCTACTAGATGAGGTGATTGGTTCTCCAGTGAAGGATTAGGAATCCTCTAAAGAAGGATTAGGAAACACAGCAATGGGATGGTTAATTCTGATGGAAGCAGTAAGGAAGGTTCCAGGGGTGGGCAATGTTTGGGTTGGCCTTAGGAGCTCAATAGGACTTCATCAGGCAAAGGGCAGCAGAGTAGGCCCTTGAGATAGAAAGAATATGATCCAAGCCACAGAAGCCTGAAATCGAGTGTTGATATATTTAAAGACTTAGGGAACTGCCACTCATAGAGCAATTTCCACAACTCTGAACAGAACAACTGCCAAAGTTCTTTTGCAAAACATTCTAATTTTACTTTGGTTTTCATAATGGCAGAGTGATTCATTAGTTCCTATTACATATTGAAATTTCAAAACAATTAAATACTGAAAGCTCTTTCTGAATTGTGAAAGCTCAAAAAAGAGGAACTTATACCAAACACACTCTTTCCACTCAGCAAATCTGTGACCACAAGAGATACTTGACCACCCCACACACAACTCCCATTGTTTAAGTTTAATAAGAATATCTGAGCTTTATAACATGTAGAGCTTCATATGTTGCCATAATTTGTGATAGATTTAGATAGATCCGCAAGTCAAATAATGCTCACCAAGACAAAATTACATTTCTTAAAAACACAGTTCAGGTGAAACTGGAAGAAAACTCAAAATGTAAAAGTAACTGATTTCCAAAATGGATACATTCAGAGACAGTTGTTTTACATTCATTTTACCATTGGCTTTGCTTTTATGACTTTTTGAATGAAGCCTAAAAAAAAAAATTCTGTAGGAAAATTGTTCATGTCTTCAAAGAGAAAGCTAGAAATAAAGCTTAAAAAAAGCCTGTCATTTTCTCCTACAAAAAGAAAAAAGAAAAGAAAAAGGGCATCTTCCAGGATCCAGCTATCGGAAATTTCTGGAAAAATGACTCTACTGAACATTTTTCTGATCTTTCTCAGAGCATTTTTGTCATCCTTGCAGCTCAGACTTTCAAGTCTCAAGATAGAAGTGCCACTTTGGGACAGTGGCCCAGAGGAAATCAGTTACCCAAGAGGGCAGGATGGATGCTAATGGCTAGAAGACTCAGAATGTCCCATCTAAACCCTGTCTCACTATACCAGTTTAATACAGAGCTTCTACTAAACTGAAACTTTCATGTTTGTCCTAATTCACTTTTTCTTGATGGCTTTTATTCTGAAGGAATCAGTAGGAACTTTTAAGATTTGCTTTATTGAGAAACACTTTAGAGACAGATTTGTTGGCTACTGTTATTTCTGTGTGATATACTTTACATAGTAAACAATGTATCTATACCTCTGGGCAAGATAATATGCACAACATCTGACCATAAAATATGAATAAATAAAACAAATTTATTATAACTAGGGGGTTTTGTATATATTTAATACTCATTATATTAGTCAGGTAATTTAAATAATATCCACAGATGCAAATTTTTTTTTTTTTTTTTAGATAGGGTCTCACTTTGTAGTTCAGGCTGGCCCTCAGCTCACTATGTAGCTAAGGCAAGCCTGGAACTCAGCAATCCTCCTGTCTCTGCCTCCTCAGTGCTGGGATTACAGGCATGAGTCACCATGCCCAGAATTGTATGTGGTTACCGGGATCGAACTCAGGGCCTTGCACTTGTGAGGCAGGCACTGAAACCACTGAGCTAAATCTCCGACCCTGCAAAATATTTTTTAAAGAAATTCTTTAAAAGTAAAAAAAAAATTTCATTAAAAGCCATTTAGGTTTTTGGTGCCAAGCATTCCACCAAACAGATATTTTCCGCATAGTATTCAATGACATAGTTGGACACTATGTAATTATAGCTCTACTTTCTAAAAACATATGTAGTTCTCATATAAGGCACTCATAGTACATAAAATCTATCTTTCCATAAAAAAATAAGTGAATTCTGTCAATATTTACAATAGAGCTAAAGTATAATGATTTCCAAGTACAAATTTCTAGAAATAGAGAATTAAACAAATGATTCTTTAAAAATGTTTCTAAAGGGCCAGAGATTAGCTCAGTGGTTCCGGTGCCTGCCTCACAAGTTAAGGTCCTGAGTTTGATCCCGGTAACCACATACAATGCTGGGCATGGTGACTCACGCCCACCAGCAGTCAATACTATATACCACAGTGCTGGGCGTGGTGGCTCATGCCTGTAATCCCAGCATTTGGAAGGCAGAGGCAGGAGGATTGCTGAGTTTGAGGCTTGCCTGGGCTACATAGTGAGCTCAAGGCCAGCCTGAACTACAAAGCGAGACCCTGTCAAAAAAAAAAAAAATGATTTGACCCGGCTATCTCCCTACTAGGAATATACCCAAAAGAATTTAAAAAATCACATTGGAAAGACAGATGTACACCCTTGTTCATAGCAGCTCAGTTCGTGATAGCTCAATCTTGGAAACAACCCAAATGTCCATCAACTGGAGAGTGGATAAAGAAGATGTGGTTTTTTTTATAAAATGGAGTATTACTCTGCCATAAAGAATGACAAGATCGATCCATTTAGGTGCAAATGGAGACACCTGGAGGAT